>RPOG01002277.1:0-100344 GCA_008086565.1 Thalassoma bifasciatum | reverse complement strand
GTACAACCATGCCAGAATATTCATGCAACTCCATTAATTCTTTCCAAATACCATCTGTTGTATTCCTAATGGAGGTTTTCTAAAAGGATTGCAGGCCTTGGAATATTTGAACCATGCCGTCATGACCCAAGAGACTTCAAAAAAATAAAATCCAGGGCTGCAAACTTGCACTGTTGCCGTGTTACATCTCAGTGGCCCTGAATGTGTTTTGACATTGCATCTTTGCAGAGCTGAAGTGGAAAATCTCACCTCTGCTTGTGTTTACATAATGGAGACGGTGGTGGGAGTGTAAGGGGGGATGTTGTCTGGTCAGAGAGACAGAAAGCAGTGACAAATCCTTATTTGGTGAAAGAGGAGAGAAAGAAAGTCTGGGCTCAGAGCTTTTAAGCACTGTCACACTGTCATGAGCAGTTTTTCAAAGTGATACTTATTTTTTTTTCACAAACATCTCTCTTAAGGTGGTTAATTAAATGTTTCTCTTGTTGCTGTGGAAACTATTTTTACCCAGAAGTGTAAAGTGCACAATAAGTGCCCTTTTGACCATTATAATTGAGTTGGAAAAATGTGTAACTCTTATATCTGCAGGCATGTTTCATCCTAAAACTATAATGATATGGTCCATTCAGGACCAGTGCTTATCACCACTGATCTGTGGCCTGCTTGATTTGGAGATGTTGTTTCTTGTACCCCTTAATACTTTGTTGGGGCGTTGACCTGACAACAATGTTGTTTTGTGAGTGACTTGTTATGTCTGAATGTTAAAATAACAAAAAAAAAAACACAGGCTATGAGCATAGCATTTGCACCTTTGGCTTGTTGTAACCTTTAAAAAAACCCCAACATATTTGTGAAATTGAATTGATTTTTTTAATCACAGTGAACCTTGGCACATTTAAGCTTTTGTCCTAGCCCACCACAAGACTTTCTGTATTATAGTTGTAAAAATAATGATGTTATATTTAAACTTTTTTTCATTCATTTATCTTCTAATAGATTTAAAGTAAGAAATTGTGGATAGCTACCAATCTTTCGGCCAATGTCTTTGAAAAAGTAAAAGCATGTTAAAAACGAACCAAGCGTGTAAGCAGTATCCCCTTCACTATCTATCTATCTATCTATCTATCTATCTATCTATCTATCTATCTATCTATCTATCTATCTATCTATCCATTTATTTCTGTCAATCCTGGGCCAAGAGACGGAATTTATATAAATTCTTTGTTTTGAAATTTTTGTTTTTCGTTTTTTTTCCCTCTTTTTTTGCTGCGTCACAAGTGTACCAACGGTTGTTGTTGTTGAAACAGAGCTCGTGATTCGTACTTGACGCCACCTACTGCTAGCTACAGCGAAACTATGGGTAAAAAATTCAGGCACTCTAGTAAATTATTTGCTGATAAATAAATAAAAAAAACAGCAGATATATTCAAGTTTTAAGTGAAATTTCCTCAAAAGTGAAGTAACTGTCATTAACTGCACGATTCGAACGGTTGAAAACGCACGTGCTGCTGGTAACGGTTATTTCGTCCAAAATGTCCGCGTGACCAACTGACGGATTACTCCAAAAGGACTCTACACCACAGCAAGGTACCTTTTTAAACAACTTTTTATGTATTTTCTAGGTAATTTAAATATTTACTGTCATCTCTGAGTGATCTTTAAGCTGTTTACATATGTAAAGCTTAATCTCAGGTGAATAGGGGCTGATGGTCAGACTCAATGGACGTTAACGGCCAAAATCCATCGTGTCAACTGAGAAAAAAAATGGAGACTTTTCAGCAGGTGGATTAATACAGGTAGGAACATTGATCTATTTTAATATCTTTTCAGACTTTTTGATAAGTCTGTAAAGCTGATTTGTTTTCACCCTGCTAGTTTTGCTTGGCTGATCTTTCATGTTCAGAAAAAATCCATTGCTTGTTCCTCTTTGAAATTAATGTTAGAAGTTTGAATTGATTATGACAGAGACTGCAGCAAAAACTAGACCTTGGAATCAAGAGACCACTTAAAAAAGACTAATTCTTCATAGTTATCTGTGTACAGGGCTAGTCAAGACATTACTTATCAAAACAAATCAATGATTATTCTCAGTGCTGTGAATTTTTTTTTCCATTTTTTTAATCAACCACATTAGCCAGTTTGAAATACATGTGAGTTATCATGTTTTACGGTTGTGCTGTGTAGGTTACTGCAAAACAAAAACATGAATCATCTCTTTCTCTTTAGTTTTCTCTCTCTTTCTTGTCACAGAGTGTGTGCATGTGTGGAAACCTAGACATCAAAAGTGGTGTGCACATGAGCAGCTGTTTTTTTTGTTAATACTATGAAATGCAATCAAGCCCACAAAATGCAATCAAGGTGGCGCCAGTGGAGCTTCAATGTCTTTTAGCCTTTATGAAAATCTAATTGATTTCTCCTGACTCATAACTGACTTTCACATATATCAGAAATATATGCTATCGTAAGTTTGAGTAGTAAATGCAGCTTGTTGGTTTTTACATGAGTTGAAAATTCAGTTGTTTGAGTGCACATTTCATGATTTTGGTCCTCAAGTCTTAGTTACTGTCCTAAGTTGCTTTATGGAGACATATAGCTGAGAGTGACACTTCACTGTCTGCTGCAGGTGTGGACACTTTTATTGAACACTTCACTAGACATTCGTCCCATTAACAGTCAGTTTCAGGACCACAGTTCTGGCACGGCATCTCCAAGACCCTTGCGTTGTAGTTACAGTTAGAGTTAGGGTAATAAGGTTATGGTTAAGCACATGTATGTATGATGCTTAATACAGTGGTTCCCAACCTTTCCAACTCAGAGTCCACTTTTAAGTCTAAGAAATGTTTACCCACCTCCGACCCCTTAAAAACAGAGAGGCAACAAAATGCCTTATCAGGGCACCTTTTTCTTATTTATCAATAACAGACCATGTTTAATATCCTCTAGAACATAACTGAGTTTTAACTTTTAAAGCGTTGTTATATGCAATTTTATCTTCATACAATTATACCCCTACCACACACAAAATCAAACTATTTCAGAAATGATTTAGCGGCCCACTTGCAAGACCTTTGCATCCCTCAAATTGGTAACATAGATTGTATAATAAATGGATGTTGTCTTTCTGACATCACCATCTGTTTCTGAAACTGAGTTTTGAAGCATTATTGGAAATTTGAAGCAACCATATTGGAAATGGGACCGGCTTTAAGTCGCCACACTATCAACAACAGGGTACCTGTTAGTAATGTTAGCTGGCAAACTCATGATCCTAATATCTTCTAATTTCCTACTTAGAAAGATATTCACCCCCTGTACAGTGTGTGCGGATGATGAAATTACCGGTTCTGATGGGAGACTCATTTGTATCAGGCTGTAAATGTTGATTTCTGTGGTGAAAACAGCTTTTTTTTTTTTTTTTGCTTGGCGTGTATGTGACTTCTGGTACTTCAAGAGCCAGCCTCAAGTGGACACTGGAGATGAAGATTGATTGATTGATTGATTGATTGATTGGAGTAACTACAGATTTTAGCACTACCACATTGTCTCATATTTTCAGACTGGAGGTTGCTACTTGGTTGGGAATCACTGGCTCAATCCACAAACATAGTTTTTGTACACATCCATTTTTCAAGCAACTGATGCTAATTTTTTTCTTTTGTCATCTAATGGAGATTGCTTGGTGAACATGTTTTGTCTTCTATTATGTTATGTAGTTAGCAAACTCCAACAGCCCCCCTCTAGTGGGAGTACTGCATTACAACCAGAAATAATTGTCACAATAAGTTTGAGTATTTATGAGCGAATGACTGAATAAGTATTTCAAAATTCAAAACTTAAGACTCATTCCTTATTTTTATTCACAGATTATTATTATTAGACATCAAAACTTTCTATTGAATCCCTCACAGATAGGATTTTGATGCTTTGTTGTTTGGTTGTGAAAAATACAGGCTGGAAAGTTTCTCAGTTTGGCAGGATGCACAATCTGCTCACATCTTCGAGGCTCAGAGGATAAATCCCTGCAACCAGCTGGGAGACGTTTCTCCAGAAAGCCAAAAACAAGTTTGATTCAGTCACAAATATTCAGGATTTGGAACCCAAACGTTTTAATTGGGAAAGGGCTCAAAATAAATCTGTTGTTGCAAAGTCACATAACAACGCTACAATCTGAAAGTGTTTGTGTGGATGTGGATGTGGATGTGTTAGCCTCACACCACAACCCTACATGCAGAAAACTGTACATGGCAGTTTGTTTATCCTACAATCATCAGACTGGTACAACACCATCATCTTTACAGAAATTACAAATTGTATGTATTCTACCCTGATGTAAAACAGAGTAAGGTTTAAGGGCGCACAGTTTGATCATCATAAAACAACTATTTAAGACACACAAACACACTCAAACAGAAATTAAACATCAGCACCACTGCTACAAAACATAAATGTGAGAATATTGGTCATTTTTTTTTGGCAGAAAACAATCGTCACCACTCGAGACCTCATCATCAGTCTCTCACAAAAACACAGAAATGTACAATATGTAGAGAAAACGATGTCGTCCAAAACACGGCAGGCACAGAGGACAGTATAAGTACATCTGGACTTATGCACATTAGGTTTGATTTTTGTAAGAGGCACAAACAGTTAACGTAGTTAAGTTTAAATTAGTTCATCGTCAGAATTCTGCATGACGTTTGATTACCTTACAAGAGATAAAAAGCAGCATCTCTGTTTCAGTGAAAGGCTTATTATACTGTTAGAAATCTTTCAGGGAGGTGAGCTGATAAAACTGCAGGAAAAGCCTGCTGTGGTATCATGGGAAACCCAAGGCTTTGTTTGGATCTATCCACCAAGGCATTTGTGTTTTTGAGTGTGAAACGTTTGCACACAAATCCACCTACATAGTACACAGTTACACTAAGGCCATACAATACACTATAATATTTCTAACACCAACATATTGATATATACAAAATGTACATACAAAGCAGTAAACTCAGCAACAAAACATTTTTTATTCCAATATTTAGTCTTTGAAACAACTGAAAATAAAAACACAATTCTGTTCGAGTTGGGACTTTGTGTGAAGTGAGGTTTGCAAATCAACAAATACTTAATTGAGTGCCAACACTAAAAATCTTTAAAAGTATACTCACTTAAAATTTGATGCCAATGTCTTCATTGAGTGACAAGTCCCCACTGTTGGCAGAATAGTAAGCATCTGAACTCTTCTACTTCCGAGCCATGCTGTTGTAAAACTGTCTTCTTGATATCATCTGGAAAAAAGTATGCTAGAGCCAAACATGCAACGATGACTTGAAATGTAACAACAACCTAAAATGTAATTATGAAAATGTAATAACTGATCCAAAACATAACAAGATGTGACATTTGAGGATAAAAATTATAATGTTCTGGTCTCTGCGTCTATTACATTATCGACCAGTTATTACATTTTGGGTTTTAATTACATTTTTTTAATCATACATCGGGTCCTTGTTACAAGTTTGACTCTAACAAGGCACTGTATATTTTGATATATATTTCCATCCAGAATCTGAATATAACGTTCAGCATTGTGAATGCACAGCAGACTTATTCAAAGAGATTTTTTTGAAAGGGATTTTGACCCATACAGTGACTTCTACAACAGGTTTGTGTCTGTTTTATTGTTTTGATGATATTGTAAGCTAATTCTGTTTAGTTTACAAATTAAATTATTTTGGGCCGTGTTTACACAACAATGTTTCAGCCCAGAACAAACAAAACAAAAAAAACCTTGTGAATAAAATCTGTTTACACTGAAATGCTGAGGGACTAAAGATAATGTAGTGTGCATGACCGGCCTCTAGTTGGCGATATAACTGGATGGGTAGTTTACATGACAGTAGCGTAGAGGCCCAGGTAGAGGTGAGCATTTTTGAAAGGCAGTCAGCAGATTCAGAAGCACAAGCACAAAACAGTCGTCTGCTATTTATACTGTTGTTGTTGTCTGGTTTGAGCATGGCATTCAAGTAGCAAAGCAGAGAGTTTCCACTGAAAACTCCAACTTGCTGTTTACACGGCAAATGTGGCTGTGGGGTTTCAGAAAAATCCCATTCTGGAGGCTGTTTGAAAAAGTTTCCATTTTATGGCGGCTAAAACACTGTTTTTGTGTAAATGAGAGGCAGAAAAATCTATCCCTCTTTCTCTCTTTACTTCTAAGAGACTCAACTTCTCAAGCGTCCTCAGTCATGTCACTAAGCTGTTGAAAATGAATGTAATGAGTCTGGAAATGTTGTTGGCTGCGTCCCAACTGTTCTGAAATATGTTGCTGAAATGTGTCTCAAACTTCACTGTAAGTTGATCTTGGTCATGATGCGACAGAAAGTGCTGTCTCTGCTTCCCTCTGCTTTGGATCTGTTGATTAGATAATAACGTGAAAATCCCTTTGACACTTGTTTACACATTTAAGAGGTGTGAAACTTCAAATCAAATTATTATCAGGAGGCATGAGTCACTTTCATCACAGCCTTGTAAAACTGGGATGACAGACATCTTGTGCCACGCATTAAAGAACTGCCAGTTCAAGATGACTTCCTGTTTCTGTCAAATATTTGCCAAAAAGATTTAGTGCCTGCACCTGTTGTAGTGAAGTAACCAGAAGCTAATGAATGGTTTGAAAGTATCTCCATGTAATCATTTAAAATGCTGAATATTCGGCATCAGAGATGGAAGTAATGAGTGCTCCAGATGTTTGCTCTACAGTCACTGGTTGTCAGGTTCAGAGGAAAGTTGTTGCAGTTTGTACTAAATATGGACCACTGAAGTGCTGCTAGTTATCTACTGTATTATTAGGACGCATTAGGTCTGGACAGTGAAATAATTTTGTCCATTCAATACAGTGATAATCAGGTTTAGCTGATTTCTGAAACACCATTTGAAGCCCAAATGACAAAGATAGGATCTTAGTTTTCTAAGACAATTATCTCAACACCTTGTACTTGTGTTTTCCTCTGCTCCTCCCTGACATAGTGAAAACATGTTGTTCTAATAGGTACATGAATAACTCGCTTTTTTTGTCAAATACTTCACATATTGTTAATAATAATAAAACATCAAAACCTCTACAAAACAAAACACCAAACACTTGTTTTTCACTTGAAACTGCTGTTTCAGTCTCTTTCCTGCTGGATTGTTTCTTCAACTTTAAATTTAAACCTGCTCAGTTCCAACCAATCATACGCTTGCGATCAGTCAGCTGATTTTCTCCGTCCTTCTTTCTGTCTTGTTGAGGTTCATACATTTCCATGTCCTCCAGCGTTTAAGAAACAGACATGTTTCAGGTCGTTAATACGGTAAAGGTCACCACGAAGGGTCAGTTCGATCGATCTGCAGAAAGAAGGGTGACCTCATTCAGACGTCCTGAGGAAGACCCTGGTCTCTGTAGCCTGAGGGAAAAGAGAGGGATGTGAGGATGAGGGAAAAAATACAGGAAAACAACTCTTAAAATCTATAATTCATTCCTTACAGCTACACTTAAGAGGAACTGAATGAGCTTATAAAATCACTAAACAGTTGTAAGAAGCTTTAAACAGCCATGGCTACTCTTGATGCAGATAACTGAAGGAAAATAGTCAGTTTTCCCAGATTGGCAGATGATTTGAGTGAATTGTTTGGACTTCTGTTATTAACAACCAACGTTTCTGGAAACAAATAAGGAACGATAACAGGGTCAAAAAGCACATTGTGTTTTGTCTGTTCAGGATCAACAGGGATCTATTTTGGACTGGTGTCATCTTTTGTGGATGATAGAGCAACTGAAACATCAAAAGAAGTATCTCCGATTGCTCTCATGTTTAGCTAAACAAAATCAAACCTGGACGGAGAGATCTGCTTTCATGTCTGGTCACTGTTAATAGACTGTGAACGACATAAGATGAAGCCTGAGGTGAGGAAGAGGGGCTGATCTTATTAACACTCCACTTCAGCTTTTCCTCAAGGAACTAAATTGTTCCTTTAAGTCACTTGTTGTTTGTGTTTCCAGTGTGTCCTGATGGCCCGAGGAGGTTTTGAAATTCAGGCCAGTGATGCACAGTGAAGCAATAAAAGTTGACCTACACTGCCACAACAGTGGGGAGCAGTAAAAAAGAGACAGTGTGAAAACAGTTGAACTGGATAAAGGATGAAAAATGCACAAAGCTAAAAAGCTGCTGTTCCTCGAGTGACCGCTTGAGGCTGGCTCTGGAAGTACTGGAAGTCACGTACACATGAACGCAAAAAAAGCAGTTTTCAGAGCTGAAATTTGCGTATAAGCCTGGCACAAACTCCCATCCAGATCGCTTATTTCGCCAACGGCACACACTGTGAGGGGGGTGATTTTTTTTCTAACTCGGCCGTTTGGAAGATATTAGGACTAAGAGCTCGCCCAATCAGAGCCACAGCCCAGATCACGTGACTGGCGGGTGCCCAATAGCTGTGAGTTTGGGCACTTGTCACTCATCCCAATTCCAATATGGTCGCGCCCGCTGTTTTGCTTCAGAACGGGGCTGCAGTAACAGACCATAGACTGTATAAAACATGGACGTTGTCTCCATGACGTCACCCGTCTGTTACTGCAGCTCAGTTTTGAGGCTAAACGACGGGCGCGGCAAAATTGGAAATGGGACGAGTGATGATTGCCCAAACTCACAGCTATTTGGCGCCCGTCAGTCACGTGGTCTGAGCTGTGGCTCTGATTGGGCAAGCTCTTAGTCCTGATATCTTCCAAACGGCCGAATTAGAAAAACGTCACCCATCTCACAGTGTGTGCCGTTAGCGAAATTAGCGATCCAGACGGGAAACAGGGTTTGTACCAGGCTTTAAATACGCTAATTTCGGCTCTGAAAACGGCCTTTTTCCCGTCTGCTTGTAGAGGACTTCTGGTGCTTCTGGAGCCAGCCTCAAGCGGTCACTGGAGGAACAGCAGCTTTTTAGCACTTCCGCGTTGTCTCATTTTTTCAGACCGGAGGTTGCCGCTTGTAACAGACGGGTGACGTCACGGGGACTACGTCCATGTTTTATACAGATGCGCTCGCTGATGTATTTTCCCAGGCATCTGTGGGCAGCTCTGTGTTGCTAGGATACACTACCATGCTTTGCTCCTCCCCTGCTTGCAGACTGCAGAATGAAGCAACTTCAATCTGTATCGAAATATGTGTCTTATAAAGTTGAACTAAGATTAAGCTGTTCCAACCATTTACAACATATTCTACCGCTCTTTTCCCTTCTTGTTTTAGTATTAAATAAAGTTCGATAGGAGTGCAGATGGCTTAGTGCAGTGGTTCCCAAAGTGGGGGTCGGGACCCTTTGGGGGGTCGCGAGACATTGATAGGGGGTCGTGGAATGTGTCCCAAAAATCGAAAACTATGAACAATTCATGAACATTTTATCCATTATTGTGAGAATAAAAGCAAAAATTGGGGTTAAAGATAATATAAAATTATGCAAACAGAAAATGTTTTATCTGTTTTTCACATTTCTTTGTTCAAGTTTGATGCCGTGAACCCAGCAAAGTGCACATTAGTCGGTAAATTTTCTATCGATCAGTTAAATTTAGTATGCTCAGGAGGGTTTTGTTGGTTTTTGTCTGTTTTTGGATTGTCCCATTAGTGTTGTACCACAGCAAGGGGTCACCAGTCCCTAACGCTGCTATTTTGGGGGTCACAGGCGGAAAAGTTTGGGAACCCTGGCTTAGTGGATTAGGTCGCAGTTGGAGTCTGACCTGTGGCTACTTTCTCACGTGTCACTCTCCACTCTTTCCTTGTTTTCTTCTCTATCTACTGTCCTGTCTGATCCATTAAAGGTAAAAAAAAGCCCCCCAAAAATAACTTAAAATATAAATGTTCTATATCTTAAAAGTGAGACCTATGAAATTTTCTATTATAGCGTCTTTTGTGACGCTTGTTGAGGAAGCAGAAGCATTGTCGGCCCTAAACATTGGCCCCAAGAAATTCAGCAGCTTGTGTTGGTCGTCAGCTAAGAGTGATGAAAAAAAAAAATGGTGTCAGCATTTTCCCCAAAAAGTCCAAATCGGCTGATCTCTATTATTGTGGATAGTGGCTGATAAAGACAATAAATATAAGATTCTATGCCAATCAGAAATGTGTGGGATTTTAGGCCCTTCCCTTAAGTTCCTTTACATTTGTACAGTACTATCCTTGGTGCAGGTTCCTGCTGCTGAAACACAGAATTCCTCAAAAGATCCGTAGTTCCTGGGCAAAGTTTCAGCAGTTGAAAAAGTTTATTTCTATTTTTTTTTAGATTAAATGTCAGTGTTTTTGGACAATAGTTTCTAGGATGTTTCAGGTGTATCTATGTGAAAGAGATGTTAAAATCTGCAACAGAGTTGACGGCGTGGTCCCTAGAAAGTTAGACAGTTTCCAATACTAAGAACAAACCTTGAGCTCATGAGTTTTAGACTCATTTTATCACCAGAGTTCATAAGAAAGCTCTGAGCAATGCTTTGAAAGCATTTCTTCTTCCTGTGATTTTTTTTTAAAAATCATTTTGATTTGTTAACATCTTAGTGACATTTAATGGAGCTGACTTTTCAACATTTTCTTCTTTATGTTCGTGAGTGAGTCAGAGAGAAACACTTACCGTCAGAAACTTTGGTTCATGAAGAAGGAGAGCAGAGGGAGGAGGAGAGAAAAAAAGAAACAATCAGTTAGGGATGAAAACTACAAGCTTCATTCTTTGATATCCATCAAGTGTAATCTTACAGAAATTGACTCGAATAACAGATATTTTCAAGCTTGGCAATAAAAGAGGAAAGCTTCAGCAGGATCATGGATTCACATAGATTTTAGGATCAAGTACAGGAACACAATCCCAGTTTGTTGGATCGATGAGCAGAAAACGCAAAGATGAGTAAAAGAAATGTGAGCTGATGAAGGAACTGAGATGGAGAGAAAGACAGGGAAGCAGGGAGAGAGTGGGAGGAATAATATGAAAGAGATAAAGAAAGAGAAGGAGCAGGGATGGATCAAAGAGAAGGAATCGTTAGAAGGAGAAAGAAGCAGAGTAATACAATGATCATTAGGAAGATGGAGAGACAGAGAAAGATAGAGGGCTGTTTTCATCAAAGATGGAGGAAAATAAACTGATTGAATACAACACAGTCTCATTACAGAGGGAAGGAGAAAACTGATTAAACGGTAAAATATCAAAGTGATTCACCGCGTGGAGAAAGCGGGAAAAACTCAATAAGAGCTCAACTCCCAAAGCGGCGTGAACATGTATTGTGCTGATGAATAGCTGAATAATAATTGATCTTTGTAGCAAACAGCGTGCATGCTTTTACCCCGAGAGTTTGGCCTTCGTGTTCACTTTAAATATTCATTACTCTCGTAGCAGTGTGCGCTAACAGGCGTATGGGTTTTAGCTGCAACAGTTGAATGAGGTGTGCACCCGGAGGCCTGAGCAACAGCGGGAGCAGTGAACAAAAACACTCCAGGGGGCAGCTCCCTCCTACACACACACACAATTACTGCACCTTACACACGAACGCAGATACTCGCAGGCATGTGTGCGCTAACGTTTGGTTGCACACGCAGGCAGCAATTACTTCACTCACAGAGTTATACCCGTGTGCACACAAGAGACGGCAGTGTGGTAATTCAAAGGCTGCGTGTGTGTGTGTGTGTGTGTGCGTGCACTTGTTCATGCATCAGTGCCAGAGGAGAAGACTACTTTGTGACAGAGAAGGAGGTAAAAATACACAGTTGTCGTCTTCTGCATCCATCTCTGCTGTCTCTCTTTCGTGGAGAGACTTAGATCTGTTTCAGGAAAATATTGTGAAGACCTAAACAACAGCAGCTTCCATCAAACTTGTCACATTGTTTTGAAACTTGAAAACCACTTTTTTTGTCGCACTAGTGTTTTAGGAAACCCTTATTTTAGCCTCTGCCTGAAAATCTGCATTGGCTTTTAAGGCTCATTCATGCTGAACTAGGGCTGAAAGATGTGTCGTTATCATATCGATATGAGATATGAAAATTCAAGATATTAATCCCCCAATATCAAAGATATCAATAATGTAGATTTTCCCAGCTCACCCTGCATGTAAAACTCAGACACTCACAGATTATTGTTGACTTTCTGTTAATGTTGATGACTGACAGTGAGCTCTAATCCATCAACCGCACTTTCCACATCCTGTTACATTATGATGCTTTTATTTTTCAGAAAAATGCTTAGTTTTCTCCAATACCAGAGCCGTATTGTATCGTATCGATATCTAGATATCTGAAATTAGTATCAAGATATGAAATTTTGTCCATATTGTTCGGCTTTCTGCTGAACTAGCATTCAGACCATAGACTGTGAGTGGACGTGACGACGTTCGGCTCAAACTGAAGCCTCCAGCAGATGCCCCGCCCCCTGGTGTCTGGCTGCGGTATAGGTCATAAGCCCCGCCCTCCATGTATTCCAGATATGAGCCGGGAAAACTTTAAAAGAATTACGACACCTCGTAGAAACGTTTCTCTCATCTTTACGCTAAGGTAGTATGACGATGTCATTTGGCTGCATGGTGTTCAGGTGTTTTTTTTCCTTAGAAGTTAGTTTCTCATTAGTTATTAGACGCATTTTTGGCGCTATATTCAAAGCAAAATGCTATCAACTGTCGACGGCAAGCACTCATCAAAAATAGCCCCTATATTCTTTGAAGCCCTTTCTCGGTTTTCCTCTGATTTGGAAGACTTCTTCTTCTTTATTTATAAAAATAAAGAGAAAAAATGAACCGAGGTGGCCTTTAAGAGATGACGCGTCTGAGACCGACGTGTGTGGCGGCTAGAGAAACAGGGTTTTTTGGCTTCAAAAACGTAGAACGGTGACAGGCGGAAGCACGATGTCCATTCTATATACAGTCATTGATTCAGACCATGCTCTGCATTAAATTTGTCTGTATTTCTACACATTCCCATAAAGTTAACAGGCCAAACATCACAATATTACTGGAAACTATTGGAGCAGTGTTGCTCTTACCTACCACTAGAATTTTTTTAATATTAATGCCTGTATTGATTCTGCTTATTGATCCAATTCTTTATCGATTCTCTTAAAAAAGTTTCTTGTGTTGAGGTGCTATTCTGATTTCAAGAAACTTGACGAGCTAATTTTTCAAACCCTATCGCTGGATTGTTTTTACTTATTACATCCAATTTGGACACAATTTTTTAACTTTAAATATCCTGAAATAAGACATATTTCTGGACTTGTCAGTTAAATGTGGCTCATATCAAGACAACAAATTCAAATCTGACTAAAACTAAGACACAAACACTTTCTTAGATTTCATGGAAGATGCATGGAGGTAAATGAGCATTAAAGATAACATACTTCAAAAAGGACTAATACATTTTCATAAAGAGCATATAAATGGACTTTAAGGCTCCTGACTCCACAAACCCACTTTGCTCTGAAATTCTCATGGAAACGCAGTATACTCCTTCTTTAACTTTCATAAAGCTGCCTGGATGTTTAAGCCGGGTTCCTACAGTAAATATTAAAATCATATCATGTGTTTTGAAATTCAGACGTATCATCCATGCAGAACACTAACATCTAAATTTGGAAATGAACTTAAAATATCATGAGAGAAAAATATCACAAATGGGCCATTGAAAGTGAAGTTAGGTTTCCATTGACCTATTTTCACAGCCTCTATCAGCTGAAGTGACTCTGCTTGGGTTGTGTTCTAAACGAGCGATAACCCTGACCTAGATTTATTTCAGTAACACAACGATCTGAGGCCCTTTTTGCTCTTAGACATTTTTAGAGGCTTTAGAAAACAGAAACTCTTCTGTTGATTTGTAAATGATCCCTTTGTGGATCCTCTGAAAGTTATGACGCCACAGCTCCAGTCACATGTTGGTATTGGGGTCAATGACAAAAAGAGGGTCTAAAAATGTATATTTTTAAAAAGTTCTTTGAAAATGGATAAAAAACATGTTTCTGAGTAAAGAATTATGTTTTATAACAGATTTCAGTAGTTGACCAACATTTCAAAGTTTATAGGTTCATTTTTTTTCCGTATTTTTAATTTGAGCACCCAAAAATGTCAGGTAGCGCAACCAAATATATGAAAATATATTTATATGTTCCTGTTATTTTTTCTGTGTGAAATTATTGGCAAGTATCTCTCAAGTGTCTGTAGTGACTCATACATTTTCATTTTGTGTGTTTAATTTCTTTTATTTGTGAATAAGATAAATAATTTGATGTTAAAATAACATTTCACATTATTACATTGGTTGTACCACCTGACATGGAAATTGTTCCAGTCACCAATGAAGTGAAAAAACCTTTTTTATCAGTATTTCAGAGAAATCTACAAACTTTTCCACTTGGTCACAAATGTCATTTGGGCTCCTCTGGCTGATGCAGTTTCCTGTTTCCTGTTTTATTCTCTTCACTTTAAAATAAAAGTCTAATGTTACAGTTGCACCACCCTGACATTTGACAAGGTGAAAATTACGGGACAAAAGTTTTTTAAATTTCTTAAAAGCTTTAAAATTCTTTTTATTTGCAAAGAATGTTTTATTTAAAAAGGTTCAAGCATAAAATAATGCCACTGTATTTTTAATTTCCATTTACAATAATTGACATTCAATTTTTAGAGTTTAATTACTGTGGATACTTGTCAGGACGGTTGCACCACCTGACATTTTGGGGGTTTGCGGTACCAAAACACAAAAAAACATGTTATATTTTAATAGTTTAAAGATGTATTCAAATAACACAGGTTTCATAGAATAAAGAAATACATGTGATGAAATACTCAATTCATGATGGAAGGAAATATTGCACTCGGACACAAAAAAAGGGACGTCACGTCATTGACCCTAACCAGTAAGAGTACACAATCATAAAAACTTGACATTGCAATTACGTCTGAAATAAATTTCTGAAAGCAAAAGATACTTTATTTCCTCCCTCGTTCTCTTTTCCTCTAAATTCTGAGACTGTCTTTCTGATTTTTTGTAAAAACACTCATGACTGAACGGTCCTACTGGTACAGGTAGGGGGTCTTCTACGAGTACTACCATCCCACCATGATGACAGCTGTCAGTATCTGGATGAGCGCCGCCGCCACGTTGAGCCAGAACACACAGCAAAGCCCTCGCTCTGAGATCAGATCACTGCGAGCTCCACACAGCACCGTGAACGCAGAGATAAACGTACCTGTGAGACAGAGAGAAGCACAACTTCCTGTAACTGAAGAAAAACAACTACTCAATTCAATTCAATGAGCTTTTCTAGAAAAGTTACATTAAGAACCCCCCCCCAAAAAAAAAATTACATGAATCCTTTTCGTACAGACAACATTTTAAGACTGATAGTTCCATTAGCCACAGAGCAAACATGACATAACAAAGGAGAAAAAACAGGAAAAACAATCAAGCTTCTACTGCTTTCTAGACTCTCCACTGTATAGGATAGAATGAAATAGAATAGAAGTTATTGTTCCCTTGAGGAAGTTGCTCATAGACTCAGTGTTGACAGTAGACAGTAACAGCCTTCATAGATAGACACAAATAAATGAAGAGCATGTTAACACATCCAAACAATGGACTATACACTCAGTTTCATACATTGCACAATTCACATATTGTACAAGTCTCAAATAAAAAAAAACCTCAGGCATAAACAACAAAAACAAAAAGCAAGGATACAATGTCACACTTCTTTCTGCCTCTACCCCAGATTTATATAGTCATAGAAGAAAGTATTGGCACCCCAGAAAATACGCTATTTCTCCCAGAAATTGTTGCAATCACAAATGTTTTAGGTATTGTGTTTATTGTGTTTATTGGATTGAAATCCCAACATCTGCCAGAAAAATCGCAGTTAGATCTTTTTCTAAAATCATTCAGCCCGAGGGCAGAGTGATATTTATCGGTGATATGAATCGTCTGTGTTATTCATGAAAAAATTCAGTCAAAATGCTGCAAGTAGCTGACATCCACCGGTCAGGACGTCAACAAATGAAGCTCTGCTGAGTTCAAAGATCACAACAGGTTGATCACAGCAAAGCAAAGAGGCACTTGACTGAATCCACAAAGAGTGGCAGTTCCACCGTGACCACAGCTGGTGATTATTTGGCATCAGTCCATGGAGGCTTTAGAAAAGAGCTGAAAAGAATCAGACATTGTTGCTCTCATTCACAGAGCTGAACACAGGATTACCTCTGAGGACAATCCTGAATGAAATCCAATATCCATCTCTGTCTCCTGTCGCCTGGAGACTTAACCACGGCCTGTTCACTGTGGCTGATGCTGCTGCGTGTGTGTGTGTGTGTGTGTGTGTGTGTGTGTGTGTGTGTGTGTGTGTGTCGCTCATAGCAGCAGACAAATCAGATCAAACCGTCGCTGGATATGTTTCCCTAACTACATTCCCTCAGGAACAGGATCTAAATGACATGACTTTATATTTCCGTGTCCTGAATCTACTTTATATAATTTAACACATTCAGTCAGATTTTCCTATTTAATTCTACCTGCTGTTTCCTCTGTGCTGTTATTCTGCATTGACTCATGAACAAACTGGAGGGATGCTGGGAGCAAAGCAGGATATGACACAACCAATCAAGCATCATGCCAAGGAAAGCAACTGATTCTACCAAACAAATAAGAATGACAAAACAACTAATTTGTTTGGTAAAATGTGTTGCTTTCCTTGGCATGATGCCTTATTAGGTGTGTCATACTCTGTTATACAACTAATTTAACTTTGCCAGCTGCAGGAATATGAGAAACTTACCAGGGAGTGAAAGAAGAAAGTCATTCTTTTGGACTAGAAAACAGTCTTTGAAAAAGGTGGTTTCAATGTTGGTTGAACTCTAAGTGAGTGTTTTTTTTCTTATTTTTAGTAAAAATGTCTTTCAATTTAAGCCAGTACAGAAAAAGCATATATCATATTTGAAGTATTCACTCTACGTGGCCCTAGTACTTGAAATAACATGTCTTTGCTTGTGTACCTGTGTGAGCGTTGCTTTTGGCTCTAAATCTTGAACTCATACAGCGTTACATGTGTGACCCAGCCTTTTGTTGTCACCTTACTGAATACACCACATAGAAAAATAATTAACGGGACACAAATGTGTGACTTCTACACCCAAGGCTTCAGCACACTGAGCCAGATTTGAGCAAAAATAACTATTTTAGGCAGCTACTGCAACTCTCTAGGAATATATTCTTGCACCAAAAGCAGAACAAATGCAGAACTGTCTGATACACTGGCAAAGTGTCATTCAAGAATAGTGACTTCAACAAAAACAATACAGTTTATATCATAGACTGTATAATGAGTGGACGTAACGACGTTCGGCTCAAACTGAAGCCTCCAGCAGATGCCCCGCCCCCTGGTGTCTGGCTGCAGTATAGGTCATAAGCCCCGCCCCCTGGTGTCTGGCTGCAGTATAGGTCATAAGCCCCGCCCCCTGGTGTCTGGCTGCAGTATAGGTCATAAGCCCCGTCTCCCCATGCATTCCAGATATGAGCCGGGAAATCTTTAAAAAATTGCGATACCTGGTAGAAACATTTCTCTCATCCTTACGCTAAGGTAATATGACGATGTCATTTGGCTGCGTTGTGTTCGGGTGTTTTTTTTTTCTGAGAAGTTAGTTTCTCATTAGTTATTGGACGTTAAAAACCGGGATATAAGTTTTGTTTTACGATAGCTGACAGCTGCCGTTCGTGTGTAGTTTTTATCGGGGATATAAGAAACTTCGGGAAAGAGAGCCAAAAGGAGACATAACCCTCTGAAGAAGAAGAAATAAATATTTTTATTTCTCTTTTTTACTTGGCTCCACCAGAAATTCTCTACTGCGCAGACTCTGGCTGCATAATGGCGGCTAGAGAAACAGGGTTTTTGGCTTCAAAATCTTAGAACGGTGACAGGCAGAGCCACACTGTCCATTCTATATACAGTCAATGGTTTGAACAGCCACTAAAGGTAAGCATTCTCACCTGTGTAAATAAAAGGTCAGTGAGTTTCTGAGCTCCTGACAGACGCTTGCATCCTTCATCCAGTGCTAAACTGACATTTTTGGATTCAGAGTCAAAGGGAAAGCCAAAGAATTGTTAAAGAATGTTACAGGAGTCACCTTTTGGTTCTCTCTGGGGGAGAAGTTATAGTTTGGCCATCTTTCCTCTCATTCTTTGAAAATCATTATTATTATGGAGAAACTCATCGATTCTTATTTCATTGCCAGATTTTTTTACCCATTACGACTGACCCAGGCCTATGTTTGGCATGAAATATTATAAAATGTGATATTTTTCTAGACTTGCCATTGCCACTTGTCATTAGCTGGGTTTCTATTACAGTTTTTCGCAAGATAAAAGCGATATTCCTAAAACTTCGAGAAAGTATATTTGCGCTTTGAACGTGTTTCCATTGAAGGTTGTTCGAGGCAGGAGCGCCGTAACTCTCATCAAATATCATCCCGCGAGATTTCACTGCTGGAAGATGGACGCTAGAAGATCAGTTTCTATCTCCTTATAACACTTTGCATTTCTCTGTCGTTTGCTGTCTAGTATGGCCGTTAGGTTTTATTAATTTAATAATAAATAATTGTGAAAAAAGTCTCCGTCTCCTCCTCTGTCCAAACGTAGCGCGCCATGTTTACTCACAGAGAAGTGATCATGTGACCAAGAACGTCTAGTCATGTGAGGTATTTTGCGACATGTTTGAATGTCGAATGTCTGAAAAACCACCTCATGAAAGCGTTAAAACTTTTTTAGCGATATTTCAGTGCTTTTTCAAAATTCAAGTGTTTCCATTACCAGTTTTTTATAGCGCTATTTAAATTTTGTGCATATCCAAGGGTAATGGAAACGCACCTACTGTCTGTTTTAAGTCGCCTCCTAAAACCTTCTTTTATTCCTTGGTTTTTGGCCCGGCATTAGACTCGGCTCTGTTTCAGTGTTTTATGGTTTGTTTTCAGTTATTGTTTTTATTGTTCTTAAATTGTTTTAGGAACAATGAAACAATAACTTGAGTGTTTATGCCTGATTTTTATTCTTAGTTTTAATGTTCTGTCCATATGTGTACAGCACTTTGTAGTTGTTTTTAAAGTGCTCTATTAATAATGTTGAGTTGATTTGAGTTGAGTTGCCATGTGAATGACATATATGACATATTTTACACTGGAAATTACACAAAAACACCCATTTAGTGTAGCAGCTCTCTGTTGACTTGAGAGCACTCAATTTTTCTGCATTACTCGATAAGCTCAAGGACAACAAGCAAATGTGTTTTTTAAACTGCTTGAGTAAACAATCAGCGGGTTTTCAGATGTTTAATGTCACAACAGAGTGTGAGTGATACCATTAGAAGTTATAAACGGGCTAATTTCATTTCAACAATATAAGAAAAGCTGATGTTGAGGTAGTAAAACTACAAATTATTGGATGAGGAAGTAACAGATGCAAATCCTCACTTGCTGCAGGCTTTTTCTTTTTGAGAATGTTAAGTAGAGAGGAGGGAACACTGAGTATGACACGAGACATGCCTGGTGGGAGATGTGTGCATCATGACCTCGGCCTTTTTCTCCCTGTTGGCCCCATTTCATGTCACATCAGAAAAAACTGAAGAACAGAGAGAGACAGTCAGGTGGAGGCAGGGACAAACCCTTCAAGGCTGCCAGCTGGACCTTCTTTCTCTGGGGCTGAATTTCTTTACACATGTGTTTTCTATCTCTGTTTTTCTCAGTGTCCTCTCTCCCTTCTCTGGTTTACCATAACTTAGAAAAAGAACAAAAGCCATGTCTTAGGGAGTCTGTGGATAAAAACATGCACAAACCAGATATTTTTTCAACTTGTCTCATAATCTTTGATAAATCTGAGTGTTGATAAAAACTGTTTACTTTCACATGGCCTGCGCTGGCCTTATCTGGAACAAATTCCTCAAAGTCAAACTGTGGCTCAAACTCAATCCAAGAATAGTAAGCCGCCCTGGAAAAGTAAGGGGGGAAAAGTCAGCGTTAGCATGTGGAGGAACAGAGAAGAAATACATATTCGCTTTTCCTTTTGCTCTGCTCATTTCAGAGCAGTTGACAGAAAGAGCAGCAGCAGGGTAAAATGAGATTCAACTCAAGCCGATATTTTCTGATCAGACAGAGAAATGTTCAGGTCGCAGAGGACACGCCCACCAGCAGATGCTCTGGCTGCTGATGGAGCTGCCCACCTCCACACATGAACCATGATTGACAGCGAGCCGGTGGCTGAATGGTAACACATCACCTCCATCTTTTGAATATAAAACAGGATTCATACAGTCTGGATGTGCACAGTTTTTGTTTGCCACCACAAACTCAGAAACAGTCATAAAATACTGGCTTCGTACAGTATTTCATACCAGAAGTGCACGAAATAGACAGATGATATAAAAATGGACAACACAACAGCCCCCCAAGGAGTGAAACCAAAACTTTTAGAGCAGTCCAGCACATAAATTTTGCCTCCTCATTCATTACAGATGAGAAATGGGTGAACTAGAATATCATCATACATGCCACTAAATTTATTCCGAGACGTTTTAATTTGATCCTAAAAGTTCATGTTGGGTTTTTTTTATGTAGTCATAAAACATAGAGGACTCTTTAAACCTGGCAAAATCAAAAAAAGAAAAAACATGTAGGCCGAAAGAGTGGAAATTTCTGTGATTTGAATTTTAATGCCTCTGAAGGAAGTTAGTGTAGGTGTCGGATGAGTCAATTTACAGTGGAGGGACCGAAAATCTCCTTTTGTACAGTTTCCACTGCAAATATTAAAGCAGAGTCAGGGTTTCTGCTACATGTAAAGGACCAAAATAAAACCTCCAAGCCTTCAGAATTATATATATATATTTCCCAGATGTTTTAAATATAAATAAAATAAAAGGATATGAATGGGTGCATATGAGCGCAAAGTCTGTATTTGTGCACATTCAAAGAGTGTAAACAGTGTTGAATTGTACTCATGAGATGTGACGCAGAGTTTGGAAAACAAACACTGGAGTCTCAACTTCCTGTCTGGCTCTGATTCAAATAGATCTGCAATAAAACATAATTGTGTGTGTGTTTGTGTGTGTGGGAGCTAATCCTCCATGGGAGCTCAGTTGTCATAAATCTAATTCACTTTGAGACTTTTGCCACAGATGAATCAAGTCACAACTGCAACAATTGTACTACAACAGGAACAACGTATTGTACCTGAATCTGAGAAAAGTAAACAAGCCACAGGTGTGAATACTCCCTTATTTCTTTGTCTTTTTTAACTACGATACTTGTGTCTCTGTTGGTTTAACACGACTGGTTATGCTGCTGTTGCATAACTGTGTCATGCTGCTCTGAGCAGTTTAATTACTTCCTGTTTGGTTATTAGGTTGCTGCAATGGCACTACAGTTGTTTTGAAAAGTCAGGGACAATAACTATTAGTAGCACTCTTTGCATCCAGCATCAATGGGCCGCCTGTGGCTGACAAAAGTGCCAAAAATGACACAAAGAGTTGGCCTGTACCAACCTGAAGGATCAGAAGTTGGATCTAAAAAATACATAAACTGCAACTGCAGCATTTTGGCTTTACTTTTTTAATAAATTGGGAGATGATGGTGGTTCGTCGTCCAAATTTCTATGCAGCCAACGCTCCAGACTTCTAGACTTTGGGTGAGCACAGTTCACGGCCTGGAGTTAAGCTTAACTCGTCTTGTGCTCAGGTACCAGCCTTATTTCAGTATTTATCAGTCACGTAGAGACGGGGTTAACTTCCTGTGGTTTGTTATCAGCACAAATCTTTATCATGAAGCTGCATGATGTTCTCTTGTGGTTCAGTGAAAAACACACCATGCGATGCACATCAACAGCTGACACGGCCCAGCGTGACTTCCTCCCTGACTGTAGAAAACCCTGTTTCCTGGTGTTGCAACATAGTAAGCCTCTTGTTTTTGGTTTTTAAACTTATTTGAGCTAAAAATAGTGGCCTTCTTTAAGCACCAGCATCAATTAAATGGGTCAAAGGACTTTGGCATACTTACACTTTGCATGTATTTGATCCCAAATAAGTTTGAAGAACTGACTGAAGCAGATTTGATATAAAACAGTGGTTAGCCAAACACATAAATGACAGACTAGGGAAAGCCCAGCTGATTTTTTAATCATGTGCTTTTTCATTCTCCTAACAATCTCCCTTTGTTTGATTGGCTTTTGAAAATATGAAGGAAATCTTCCAATTTCAAGATTCATGACCCAAAAATTAAATACATTCTCTGTGGGAGGCTTTTTAGCTGTTGGCCATTTAATCCGTCCAGGATCGATTTGAACAAAGCGAACCTTCAAAGAACTGTCTCAGTGTGCATGGATGTGCTCAGTCGGATATTAAATGGAATAGATATACGAGCTGAACAATCCTCCACTGCAATTAAAAGGCTCTAATAAATCTCAAACGCCTCGTTTCCAGGAATCTTCTTTAACAATCCCTCGTTTGTGAAAAGCTCTTGGATCCCCTGTATGAAGCAAATGTGGGAAATAATGTGTGTGTGCCTGGATATTACCCAGACTGATGACTATAATTACACAGAGGACTCTACAAAGCACCCACTGGTCGTGTGGGAGGTTAATGACGGCGTGTTAAGTGTGTAAAAGACAGAAAGAGACAAAGGAAGAGACATGAAGAGAGAGAAGAGAAATGGGGGGGAAAGGAGAGCGGAGAGCGAAAAGTGAGATGCAGAGTTATTGTCAGGAAGTTCTTAAAAAGGATCAAAGTAGAGTTTCAAAATACAAAAAGAAGAAATAAGTGTGAGACAAAAAAAATTAGTAAGCAATTTATTGAAAACAGCATTTAAAGTGAGAAAACTCAAACGAGTTGTCTTATTAATGTCTGTTATACATCTGTTCTATATCTGTTTGTTCAGGGAAACAACCTTGAGGTTCTGCAATTTGATATTGCAAACTTGAGTATTAACGCCCTGCACTTGCAAAAAAAGAGACTAGGGCTGTATCTAGCTAATCATCTTTTGAGTAATAATGAACACAACTACTTGATTTCAATTCGTAAACAAAAACTTGCAACAGAAAGAATCATTAACACACTCGTATCACTGTGAAGTGTTTACAGGCAGAAACCTGCTTGTTTTAGTTTACACAAACACTTTGACAGGTTTTCTTTCAATCTTTCAATTACCAATAAGATGTCATCAGGACTTAAATATTTATAGAGATCTGTATTTGTTTGACACTGAAGGAAAAAAGGAAAACAGACTGCTGCACTTCCATCAACATTTCAACAGCTGTTTGGCTCTTTTATTTTTTAATTTCCTGCCAATCATAGACTTACGTTATCCACATTCATATCATAGTGCACTTTGATGAGCAACAGGGGATTAGAGCTATGGTCCCTGGTGGAAAAAAAGACATCAAACACAGTTGAAGATGAGTTATATCTATCTTCTGATTGCTTGAAATGGTAACACCTTTCAGCAGTGGTAGAAATCCAATCAGCTTGGACGTGTTTCTGCAGCAGAAAAGCTTTTATAAACCTCAGACGGTTACAATATGCACAGCTGATGGAGTGTTGGTCAGAGTGAAAATACAGGAAGTAGGCGCTCAAACCGCAGATTTTTTATTCCCAAACCAAAAATGCAACATTAGCCCTACAAGGCCTTTCAAAAAGAATCACCCAGCTCACACTTTAAAACACCCAGAGGCAAGACGTCGACATGAAACCGATCCAGTGTCTGTAATATTACGTGACTGCTGCCACCCACGTACTCACACACACCGAGAGCTAAATCATACATTCACTTAAAAAACCTGCGCCTCAACCTTTCCTATCCTCTTATGGCAAAGATCATAACATTACAGCAGCAGTGATATGTTTACTCTGAGATAATGCAATTAATCACAGCTGACAACATTTACACAGACTAAAAGCTTCAGCTGGACTTGATGACAGATTTACACTCCGTCTTCATTACATTGTGAGGACAATCTAAGGTTTTGTTGGGGAAATGTCAGGCAGGATTAATGTGAAGTGGACCCAGGAGAGGAAGCTTGTCAGATTAAATCCACCAACTCTCTGTGGAGCTCTGAGTGTAGTACTAGGTCACTTAATATACTGCGTCTAGTGGAAAACACACACTCTATTTACTCACTTAGTGAAAACAAGCTTCCATAAAAAATCCTGTTTTTCAACGCTAATCCATCAAGCATGATATTAGAGCTATAGGGCATTAAAAGTAGCCCAAACACTAGAACACGCTAGCGTAGCTCCATCAAAGTCCAAAACAAAAACCTGCCTAAAGGCTACAACTCTCCTCCAAACATTTTTCTGTCCATCCACCTCTGTACTGTACCTCTGTGCGTCATAACTCTGCTGCTTCTGGCTAATGTTCTCTAAAAACTCAGGTAACAGCTCATCAAACCCACAAACACAACTTTTCTTACATATTTGTTTCAGGGTCGTTAAATAACAAAGATAAATGGTTGCAGCCAGACTTAGAAAAGGTCTTAAAAAGCCTTGAAATTGACTTGCCAAAACCAGAATGCTCCCTCCCTTTCCACAAAACCCCACCTGTTTAGACTCACCGTTCCCAACTAGTTCTTTTCCCTCCCTTATTACCTTCCTCTGCCCACTGTACAAAGTCTGAGCAATTAGAGATTTTTTCGAAGTAGCTGTCAAAAATCCATTTTTCTCTACCATCAAGCACACAAGACTACACTGAGAAGCCAGGTGCTGCCAGACTTTTGCAAAATTGTGTGTGTGTGTGTGTGTGTGTGTAGATCCACCTGTGGGTCTACAGGAGATTACGTTCACCTCTGGATCTTGTCCAAATTGAATTACACATTTATTTTGTCTGCAGGGTGAATATAACAAGCTGCTGTTGCCAGCCGTGCTAAATTAGACCCAAATGGCATTGATACACACTTGTGCACTCAGACACACACGCACACACACACACACACGTGCATTGTGTTTGCTTCAGTCAGTTGCCATGGCAACTCGCCGCAGCTATTCAATAGAATGTCAAGGCACTCAGAGCGAACCGAACACACAATAATGCTGAGAAAATACACCCGGTGAGATATTGCTTTAATGCTTTCAATTCATGCCAAGGACAAATTTTAAGGCATCCTGTGAGGGACATTTTTAGGCCAAAAGGGAGGGAAAGGAGGATTATTTGGGTCACTGTGTTCGCTGACCTTGTTTTCTCATGCTGTGTATTTTTAACATTTTCAAACACACATTGATTTGACATTTACTTGAATGGTCCCAGCACAGAAAGTATTGACTGTGTTGGAAAGTGAGAGTAAAAAGAAATAACAGGAGAGGAAACAACTGATTGAGCTTCAATTTAGTCACTTTTTTGTCTTCCTTTCCATTCGATGCTGCATTTGTTTTATTTCTCTTCAACACATATCCTCCACTATATCTGCTGTCACTGCCCCACTGAGCTAATAGAGAAACAAGAAAGCATGTGAATGCCCATAATCCTGGTGCGTAACTTCTGTGTGCTTTTCCAGCAGTAGGATACAGTACATTACAGTGCACAGGCTTTATCATATTCAAAGGAAGAACCGTGTACAGTAAATCTGAGGCTCATGTTGCACACTGAGTCTACACCACACACTGAGATGTGATGATTAAAAATTCATGGCTGAGAATGTGAAAATGAATTTTAAATGATTTTCAAATTCCCATCGTGAGGAGATTTTAGCTGCTATAAAGCAAAGCAAACAAAATTTTCAGTTTTGTATAGCTATATCCGTACCTAAAACAGACTCAGTTCTTTAAATGGATCTCTGTCTCATTTTCTAACACACGGAGTGCTACGCCAGGTTTGCATAATGCACCATGTCTCTTTGCATCAGTGAGGAAAATATGAGTCAGTTGACTCAAGTAAAGCAAAGTCAGGCTATCACTTCTTTGAATGTAATAATAAGTTCTGAGATAGTTGAAAATCAGCACACGAGATGGAAAATGGGCTGTAGCTGTGAATTTCACAAAACCTAAATATTACATTGAAAAATGACAATGAAAAAGCCAACATTTTGAGAACAAAAGCTTAAATTTCAATTAAAGAGTTTTTACACTCTCATGAGATAGTTTTACAGTAGTTTCAACATTGAAGTTTACCCAAAAAGTGCAATAGAAACACGTTTTCCACAAAATCACGTCCCTGAACGCCTCTGTGAACTCCTCAGCTAGATCATGTAAATCTCCAGTACGTAGCCGCTGCCTCTGTGCAAACTCTGGCGTTCATATTTAAAGGCCCTCTGCCCCGTTGACAACATCGGCAACAACAGTAAAATCCATCAAAATGACAGTCCCTTAAAAACCCGTGGGAGCACTGGCGCTCCTATTCCCTAAGTGGTCTTTACTTAAATAAAACTCCTCAACCATTTGTACCAGTGAGAAAATTATAACTGTTCCTTTAAGAAAACAAGACAAGCTTTGCTGAGACACACTGGGTATCAAAAGTTTCCCATTCACATTTCACATCCAAAATCAACTCATAGATAATAACTTATGCTTGATCATGATCATAAAAAACAAAGAAAATGTGCAGGTGGCCTGTTTTAAACTTGGATGTCAAAGGGTTAAAATGTTTGAGGTATCCATGGTTACCGCCGGTTACCCTCCTTCCATGAATTGAACCTCGCAGGACGATATTTTACTTAAGTTGTGCACAATTCTCGTTTTAATGGAAACACCAGCAAAAAGCGACTATACTGTATTGAAATTTGAGAAATAACGCTTTTGTTTTGCGAATAACTTTTCTAGCGGCAGAGAGCGCTAAGTGTCTCTGACTTTGTTTGAAGTTGTTGAGGACCGTAAGTCTGTAGCAGAATAAAGGCACACAGAGCTGTGTATGGTTTTCTCTTTATGAGCTTGAACAAAACTTTGACGCTTAAGTCGACTGTACCACAGGCAGAAAAATCCAATCTGAGACAGCGAACTCGAGCTCACTCTCCGTCACATCATTTTCTCCTCTTCTAAAACGCCCAACAGGCAATTAACTTGACATATCAGAACCACTTTGTCAGCTGATGATCTAAATATAGACTCCCCCGTCAGTAATGATGTCACTACCTGCTGTGAAAATATATCCCTCATTACTATGATCATGTAAATTCCCATCATGCTCTAATTTACCTGTAGAGTGACATCTATTCACCACATGTGATTCATGTATTAGCACCTAGCAGACTGGAACAGTGTGTTTCTACACCCTGATGATCTTTTTATAGCACAGGGTGTCTCACTCGTGCCCTTTTTTTTTCGCACACATGAATACATGCGAGCAGGAATATGCAGACTTCAATATGGAGTAAGGAAAAACTGTGTGGAGGAGCGATAAAAAAAGGACTGACAGTTTGTTTTCCACTGGTTGTAAACTTTATATCCAACTTTTATGGCCACTCTTCATCCCTCCCTGCTATTTATTCATCCTGCCTTCATGTTTGTTTATCTAACCCCTCGTCTATAAACTCCCATGCTCACATGCGACCAATCACTCACGGCTCTGTCTCGAGTTTCTCTAAATTTAAACTCTGCGTGTGGACTCTTCTCTTCTCCACTCCCCACTTTATTTATTTGGGTTCATCTTCTTATAAAGTACACAAGATTAAAAAAAGGAATTGTAAACAAACATGCAAAGGGAGGATGATTAACAACTCACCAAGTCCAGGTATGAAGGTGTTCAGAAACAGACAGATCACCGCCACAGGGAAAGGCATTGTGGGTATCGCAGCTCGCAGGGGTCCTTTCTTTTCCCTCACCTCTACCACCACTCCTCCGCCCGCTGTAGGACCCCCCACCATGGTGGCTTTGGCACCGAGGTTTTCCCCAGTCTTTACACAGCCCTGCTCTGTTCCTCCCTCTTTCTGTGCCATCTCTCTTCCTTTTTCTTTCTCTTTATTCCTGAGTTTAGACTTCGAAGAACCTTCAATAAACACCACAAGTGATCAGGTGTTCACTGTAAGAAGCGGACCCAAACAGTCACCAGGACATAATTCAACCACGATTTGTATTTACATGCAAAGAATTTCTGTCATTGTAGAAATAAGGTGAGTTATCTTTTTCCTTGAAAGTCAAATTTCAGACTGATTCAGTGAATATCCAGCTCCTTACTGTAACATTAGCCTAATTAAAGTTTTCCCTCGAGAGCAATTATCTCAGTTTTTGAAATTCCTCGTGAAGTCACAGCTGAAGTTCCCTCTCCAGTAAATCAAGAATTCTGCTCATTAAAAATCTTTTCTTCGACTGTTGAATCATCTTGAAAAGTGCCCACACTGTCTTACACCTTTATTTCCACGTCCAGTGAAGGAATGTGAAATTAGCAGCTCCTCCTCCCAGTTCTTAATCTCCAGGAAAAAAAACTCAAAACATGCTGCTCCTCTGAATAATTTCCCTAAAAGTCATTTTCCTTTCTTTCCATCAAATCGCACTCAACCCACACTCTCCTCCAAGACAAAGTGCACACATCCCCTTTTTTCTTTCTACTATGTCTCCCTCTCTCTCTCTCCCCCTCCCTCTTTTAACTCCCCATCCTCTCCCTGCGTTTAAAGGAACAGTACACCAGTGTTTACATGGTGTCATTATTAAAACACATTCAGCAAGCCATTATGAAATCCATTAAGGGATAAATGCACTGAATGACTCAGCTTATTCCACTCAAATTGGGATAATTCTAGTATAGGGTGAAAAAAACTGAAATATTTGCAAATTTTAATGGAAAAAATAATATCCCCATGTAGACATCGAGCTCATTATTTAATCACACTTAACGATAATGGCTTGCCTCTAATTTTCAGTTTTTTACCCGATGACAATTCAAGGTTTCCAGCTTTTTGCTGTGAGTACATTGAGTCGCATGCAGAGCATTGAAACCACATTTAGACGTTGAATTTATGTAACAATGAACAATGTGCCTCCCCCTTCTACAGCTGTACATACACTGCAAATGGTTCCAACATCATGAAAGTATATATTTTTTTTCAGTCTGAGTCTTCTTCATTGGGATCAAACATACCAACAATAAAAAGATCTCAAATGTGCTGCTGAGAAAAATTATTCCCAAACTTCCTTACTAATCACCCTACTGTGCTAAACACCTTGTCCTGATTGGTCAGAACTGTAGAGGTCCCCCTTTTACTGTTGTATGGTTTTGACGCCAAACTACTCCCATTTGAAGCTTTACCGTTTTGTAAATTTGCAGCCAGAGTTTGCCCAGTAAAGAATCTGGATGGAGTCACAGTAACAAAGCTCTGTCCATACAGCCCCTCTACACACATAAACTTTCATGCTTTCTGCTCAATCCTTGGGAAGTGTACAAAGCAAAGGGTGAGTCGAATTTATTGCAGTATCAAAGTAAAATATCTCTAGAAGCTGAAAACGAAAATCTGACCTCTTCTTGGCTCACCTTCCCAGCATATCTCACTATTCCAGAGAGAATTACGCAAGAACAGCAGCTGTTTAACATTGTGAGGCTTGACTTAAACCCTGTTTTTTAATCTCTTATAACTAATGAAAAATAAACTTTCCAGAAAAAAAGAGGACCTAAACTCACTACTGCCCAATAATAATGTAATATCACCACAGCATACAGGTCTGAGAAACATTTCTAAAAGGTGAATCCATTTCTTAAAGTTTGACCACGACCCCATTGAAATGAATGAGGGAGGCTGAGTTTTTGACCTATATTGCAGCCAGTCACCAGGGGGAGCACTTTTTGTGATGGCCTCAGGCTTCTAATGCAACCAATGTAGGGAAAGGAGTCCCCATTTCGCCCCTGCCTGTTGACAATCTGGCAAAAACATTAGTTACTCACATCAACAACACGGAGGATACCTTTACTGTAACTCTGATTTTATTGAAGAGGAGAAATCGTGAGTCTGGTGGTTAATAAAGGAAAAATCATTTTTATAATCTTAATCTTTTTATAATTGGTTTTATTTTATATATCCTATAGTTATGGCTAGTTTTGCATTTTTTGCTTGATAAGTGTTTAGCGCCAGTACACCAAGTCAAATTCCTTGTATATGCAAATGTACTTGGCAGGAAAACCTGATTCTGAAAATAGACATGAAGCAACCACAAACCACGACACTGTTTGGGTCCTGGCCATTGACTGTATATAGAATGGACAGCGTGCTTCCGCCTGTCACGTTCTACGATTTTGAAGCCAGAAAACCCGTTTCTCTAGCCGCCATTGTGCAGCCAGAGTTTGCGCAATAGAGAATTTCCGGTGGAGCAGAGTAAAAAAGAGAAATAAAAATATTTATTTCTTCTTTGTTCGAAGGTTTAGTCTCCTTTTGGCTCTTTCCTGAAGTTTCTTATATCCCCGATAAAACTGCTCACGAACGGCAGCTGTCAACTATCGTAAAACAAAACTTATATCGCGGTTTTTAACGTCTAATAACTAATGAGAAACCAACTTCTCAGGAAACAAACACCTGAACACCATGCAGCCAAATGACATCATCATACTACCTTAGCGTAAAGATGAGAGAAACGTTTCTACGAGGTATCGTAATTTTTTTAAGTTTTCCCGGCTCATATCTGGAATACATGGGGAGGCGGGGCTTATGACCTATACTGCAGCCAGACACCAGGGGGCGGGGCATCTGCTGGAAGCTTCAGTTAGAGTCGAACGTTGTTACGTCGACTCATTATACAGTCTATGGTCCTGGCAGTGTTTCAGGACTTTTAGAGTGAGAATAAAATGCCATCAGAAAAGTCTCAGAGAAAGGAAGAAAACCTCCCCTTTAATTCATGAAGAATACCAACAGAAAGACTTGAATGGTGACAGTTTTACATCCTTGAAAATAAATGACTCTATTGCCATGGAAACACTACATATTGCCAAACCTGAGAGACTTTTTTAGCTGTATTTGTAAATAACTTCAAAATCAATAAACCAATCTTTGAAACAACTTCATTTGGCTGTTGGCTGAGTAATAACTGGGATAATGTATAGTGAGCAGGTTGTTATGCGGAATATAATCCTGACTGGAAGAGACACACAGTGACTTTGTCCACACTTAAAGGATTCCTATTTGAAAAACCACCATCTCACTATACATCATCTCTTACTCACATATTCAAATACCAATGACTTCTGTAAAAGACGCAAAGGAAATCCAGGACGGAGTGGATGTTTACAGAGCTTTGGAGAGAAAATGAGTTGGGGGTTGGGTTGGGGGTGGCTTTCTGATCAGTGGACAATAAAGAGAGGCCAGGCTGGGTCAATATCACAGTAATTATTCATGCAGCTCAAATCCCGGAAGACCAGAAGTATCATTGTGCCCCCCCCCTCCCAACTCCACCTCAGACTTTTATTCCTCGTCTTCATATTCTTCCCCACACTGTCTAGATGGGCTCTATCAAAACACAATAAAAATGAGAACAACCTTGAAATTATTCACCGCCTTCACGTCTCTCTCTCTCTCTCTCTCTCTCTCTCTCTGTCTCCACCTCTTCTTTGTCCCTCACTGTTTAGTATCTTAGCAACCCAAGAAGCTGACAGTAATTATGCTGAAGATATTGATCTCCCAGTTTTTGGTCCCCACTCTACCCCGTCCCCCCTTCTTTGTCCTCTCCCCTTCTCCACATCATTTCTGTTCAGCTCACACTTTTCATTTCCTTTTTGAACTTCTCCCAAACTCAGGAGAAAGCTTCCGCAGAGCGTGGCTGCATTTTTAATATTTTTGTCATGTAAATCAGAGTCGGAACCAGTCGGAGAAATCTGGACCGCTGTACGCGATCATGCTCAGATTGTTCAGCCAAAGGCACATAAGGTAAAGTGCTGATGCAGATTGCCATGACAACATGACAAGGAAAGTTACACGGAGGCTGTCTTAAAGTGACATTTGGGTTTTGAGCAAATCGGAAATCTACCTTCGGTAGGTTGATGGTTGTCAAGCACCAGAAGGGAAAATTACAGTCTAATTTCCCCTTCTGCTCTTAATGGGATTTGCAGTAATCTTCTAATTGTGAGTGTGTGTGTGTATGTGTGTGTGTAAGTGCCGAGCACTTGTCGAGCCACATGCTGTCTCTGTTTCTAAAGCCATAAATATCTTTTCTTGTTTGAACCTTAGTACCTTCATTTTCACTTTCTAAATGAAGCCTCGCTTTGTTTTTAACTCACAATGAATGACACAAACACACACACAGACTTTTTTTTTTCCTTTGGGGATTTAATTTATGTTGATCCCATCTGTCAGGAAAAGCTGACATCACACACCGGTTATTTAAGTGTGTGTTGCTGGTGTGTGTGTGTGTGTGTGACTTCCCATTGTAACCCTCACACCAGCACAGTAACTGTATGGCTCATTCACTCCTCCTCCTCCTCCACCTCTTTCTTCCATGAGTTCTCTATAGAAGTGTGTCACTGTGTTTTCATTCAGCTGTTTTTCATATAAACGCTCTGTTGTCATCAGCATAAAGCAGAACAATAACGCTGCAGTTTGACAGCAGGGGCTGACTTCATGATAATACCTTTAATTTGTCCTACATGGGGAACTTAACAGAATTTAATAAATATAGAAGTGTGTCATTGTTTCCCAATAAGTGTGATGAATTATAGTGTAAATTTAGATATTCCACATTCATGAGATAAAGGATTTATAGACAAAGGGCTTAAGTTTACATTCGTCACTGAATGAGCTGAAAAATAATCTAATTGAGATTTGTTGTGCTATTTTTTTTTTAGGTTATCCATTTTATATGTCACTGATATCAATTGCTGTGATATTATGTTATTATTCTTGTTCTGAATAGGAAAAACACATACATAAGGAGGAAAAGGCAGATATTTGTAAAAAGAAAAAAACAAATCCACTTAAGAAACTTGGTTTGCAAATACAGGTACAGCCAAAAAAAAGGAGAAAATTATAAAAAAGTGTAAATTCTTTTGGTCAACCATTTCAGAAAGTGCAACCCATATATTAAATACGCTTGTCATACATCTAGTGATTAATTAAAGCCTTTATTTCTTGAAATGATGGCGATTATGGCTGCAGGTAATGAAAACCTATAATTCAGTGTCTTAGAAAATATGAATATCACAAATGATAAACCATAAAGGGATATTTTAAAGAGAAATGTCAGGCCCCTGAAAAGTTTTGCTACTTTCTGACCATTTTCCAAGTTGCACCTTTTCACCCATCTTTGCTGTTTTTTGACCATTTTTACCACCTCAAACTAATTTTCTTGCTGTTTTTGCCACTGTTCATCACTTAAATTGTTGCTTTTGCAAAGGTCGTTCTCAACAGTTTTGCTTTTTGGTTGAGCAGGATTTAGCTACGCTGGTATAAAGCACAAAGCATCCATCCATCCATTTTCTATACCGTCTATCCTGCTATTCAGGGTCGCAGGTGGCTGGAGCCTATCCCAGCTGTCATTGGGCGAGAGGCGGGATACACCCTGGATTGGTCGCCAGTTAATAGCAGGGCTGACATGTAGACGAACAACCAGTCACGCACACACTCACACCTACGGTCAATTTAGAATAATCAATTAAATTAAATTAAATTAAAGCACAGAGCAGATACAGCAACAAAAAAAAAAGAAAAGATTCTGGCACATTAGAGGTAAACGAAATATTAAACCGTCTGGGATTAGCATATTGCTGCAGGCCATGTTGTGATTTAATCTTATTTCTAATTAATTACCCAGTCCTGCTTTCCACTGATGCAAAAGTCTCCTGTAAAGGGAAAGACCGTAGACTGTTAAGCATGGACAGTGTTGCTCCGCCTGTCACCGTTCTACGATGTTGAAGCCAAAAAACCCTGTTTCTCTAGCCGCCATTGTGCAGCCAGAGTCTGTGCAGTAGAGAATTTCCGGTGGAGCCGAGTAAAAAAGAAATAAAAATATTTATTTCTTCTTCTTTTGAAGGTTTAGTCTCCTTGTGGCTCTCTTTCCTGAAGTTTCTTATATCCCTGATAAAAACAACTCACAAACAGCAGCTGTCAACTATCGTAAAACAAATCTTATGACTCAGTTTTTAACGTCCAATAACTAATGAGAAACCAACTCCTCAGTAAAAAAAACACTTGAACACAATACAGTCAAATTACATCGTCATACTACCTTAACGTAAGGATGAGAGAAACGTTTCTACCAGGTATCGTAGTTTTTTAAAGTTTTCCCGACTCATATCTAGAATGCATAGGGGAGCGGGGCTTATGACCTATACTGCAGCCAGACACCAGGGGGCGGGGCATCTGCTGGAGGCTTCAGTTTGAGCCAAACGTCGTTACGTCCACTCATTATACAGTCAATGGGTGAGAGATGTTGTTCATCAGAGACGACAGCTTGGCCATCATTCTTGTCAGCCTCCACCTCCACAGAGTCCAGGGATTAAACCAGGACTGAGCCGGACTCCTTCACCAGCCTGTTAAGTCTCTTCCTGTCAGGAGCAGATGCCGTTGCCCCAGCAGAGTTTTACAAAGGAGACGGCTGATGCCACGACAGGGTCAAAAGAAGATTCCAGAAAAGCCATTAATACCTGAGTTTCCTAAGTTTCCATTTCTATGTAACTTTAAACACTCGTTCCTTTACGCCCCACACTGTAACATAAACATTCATGTGACAGCCGCTCTGAAAATAATATTTTTAGTGAATGCATATTTGCACCGGCCTTGTAAACGCGTAACCAGTTAAACCTATGCCAGACAGAGATCTTCACATGGCGCCAGGCTCTTTTGATTGTATTTCTTTATCATAAGAAATATGATGCACTTGAAGGAATAAGCAAGAAGAGTTAGTATCAATGTCAAAATTAACCCACCCACAGCATTTGAAAATAAAACAATGTACGCACAAACTAGAAATGATTCATATGGTGAATGATTTTTTCATTCTGTTGTCTTTTTGCTGCCCTATTTGACACTCGAATTGTTTTACAGAGTTCCTGCACATCCTTAAAAAGTCTTTAAAATTCTTAAATTTATGTATTCATTGAAATTTTATAATTTGGTCTTAAATAAATTATTAGGTCTTACATTTGTCAGTGCAGGTTTTGTTCATGTTTTATTGATTTAATTTTTTGTGGGACTTTTCACAAAGGAGATTTAGAGCGAAAACTGTCTTTAAAGCTGCTGATATAATTTATCTGCATCCTAGCTGGGCAGTCTATGACTTTGGGTCACTGTTTGCACATTAACATACAGATATGAACCACTGAGCAGCTTTATGTCCAATAAACAGACAAAAAATAAACTTGAATGAGTCTCAGTAAGTGACACACGCTATGTTTTGGTTATAACACAGCAGAACCCCCAAACCATCGACCATATTTATGTGTTTTTGGTCTTAAATTTCATTCAAAGTGGCATTAAAAGGTCTTAAAAAGTCTTTGAAAAAGTTATCAAAGAGCAACAAGTTGAAGTAATGTTGAAATGAGTGATTCAAAACCTGATTGGTGGGTTATTTTTGTTGGCTGTGGGTGGTGGGGTGGATGTGGGGGAATTCATATCTGTGTGTTCAGGAATTTATTAGATGTGAAAGCAGGAGAAAAACACATATGAGTAATTTGTGCATTAATATTTGTGATGGATTTGTTGGGTCACTTGAGAGGGTTTTGTGTCATTTAATATTTACCCACTTGTGTGTGTTGTTACAAGTTTTTTTTACCTGATACGAAGAAGCATTTTGAATACTTTGCAGAAAAGTCATTTTTTAAGGTTTTCAGTTTTCCCTGTGGATGCAAACAGGTCAGTGTGTGTGCAGAGACTCAGAGCTGTCACATGATTACAGTCTTGGATCTTATCCATGTCGCTCTTGTTGACTCAGTGCCAGACTCTGAAATTGTTTAACCCTATATGTTTCACATCAGTATCACATACCCTTCGTCCTGCAATGATGTGCAATGACAACCCGTGTTTTATGGGGAACTTAACACCTACTCAGAGCTACGAAGGTGTAACATTCAAGATGTTACTTACACTAACGTTGGAAGCGAGTGCAACCCTAGGAGCTCAATCCCAAATTAGAAATTGAGTTTAAACTGGTTCTGGTTTGAAGTTATGCAAAGCTGGTTGACTTTAAGTTTGGGAGCCAAGAAGTAAAGAAGTGCTGTTACTGGACTAAGCCAGGGGTGTCCAAACTTTTTTTTTTTTGCATACTTTGAGACTGACTAAGGGCCGACGGTTCTTACATACATGTTTATTAACAGTGAAAGTAACAAATGAGTGCTCCATTTGAATTTGTTCCGGTAGTTTCTGTAAAAAGCAAACAAACCAAACAAAAAACTGTCAAACATGCTCGTGTTATTATCACAGACCTATGAGATAAAACCAAACCTGGGAAAAATGTATGTTGTGTTTTATGGCAGGATCATGACCTGGAATTTATCACGTTTGTTTATGAGACAGTGATAAGAACATTTTTAACCCCAAATATCTCTGATCCTGCTTTCTGAACCATTTTATGCATCAACTTTTGTCTTTTCCTCACCATTTCATAACTTAAACTCAGTCTTTTGTCCTCCCATGAGTTTTTTTATTTATTTATCTATTTTTTATTTGAAGTTGCATATGCACAGTCCAGTTTTTGTGAGATGTCACCAGATATATTTAGGGTTTTTTCAAGCTTCTGACAGAAACTGTAAATGTACACAATAGGGCTGTCACTTATATTCGATATTCAAATAACCGTTCGAACCGAGCGGCAACCTACGGTCTGAAAAAATGAGACAACACGGAAGTGCTATAAAGCTGCTGTTCCTCTAGTGACCGCTTGAGGCTGGCTCCAGAAGCACCGGAAGAACTGTACAAGCAGACGGGAAAAAGGCCATTTTCAGAGCCGAAATTATTGTATTTAAAGCCTGGTACAAACTCGTCACTTGTCCCATTTCCAATATGGCCGCGCCCGTCGTTTAGCCTCAAAACAGAGCTGCAGTAACAGACGGGTGACGTCACGGAGACTACGTCCATGTTTTATAGTCTATGGTTCAAACATGGGGACGAATATCCGTAATCGAAGAGTAAATCAATATTCGAATTTAAACTACTGAGCGCAGAAGCCCATCAGGGCGCCTGGAACAGTGGACTGTTTCATCCAACAGAGGGCGCTGTCACCGCAAATTGATCGTCAGACGCATAAACTGCTGACCTCATTAAACAAAGAGTGAGATACATCCAAGAAACATGGAGGATGCAAAAAGCCACACAGGGGGAACAATAATAACGCGGAATCACCTGCGGAGCGATGTGTAATGGAACAGGTTGACAGGCTTATGTTTCTTGCAAATAATATTGCTAAAATAAGTCAGATAGTCCGTATTATTCTGTGTGTTACACTGGAAATTGAAATGGTTTTTGCTGTTGTGCACTGCGACATTGTTAATCAAAACAAGTTAATATTATGCAAATGGCTCGTGTCTGCGTTTTGCAGCCGTGTCGGTCTGCGCCGTGGCGGGGGGGGGCGTCGAATATCTTCGATTATTGTCGTTCGTGTTCGAAAACCATTTGAATTTCATTTTGGGGAAAAGTGACAGCCTTAGTACACAACTNCCCTCACCTCTACCACCACTCCTCCGCCCGCTGTAGGACCCCCCACCATGGTGGCTTTGGCACCGAGGTTTTCCCCAGTCTTTACACAGCCCTGCTCTGTTCCTCCCTCTTTCTGTGCCATCTCTCTTCCTTTTTCTTTCTCTTTATTCCTGAGTTTAGACTTCGAAGAACCTTCAATAAACACCACAAGTGATCAGGTGTTCACTGTAAGAAGCGGACCCAAACAGTCACCAGGACATAATTCAACCACGATTTGTATTTACATGCAAAGAATTTCTGTCATTGTAGAAATACGGTGAGTTATCTTTTTCCTTGAAAGTCAAATTTCAGACTGATTCAGTGAATATCCAGCTCCCTACTGTAACATTAACCTAATTAAAGTTTTCCCTCGAGAGCAATTATTTCAGTTTTTGAAATTCCTCGTTAAGTCACAGCTGAAGTTCCCTCTCCAGTAAATCAAGAATTCTGCTCATTAAAAATCTTTTCTTCGACTGTTGAATCATCTTGAAAAGTGCCCACACTGTCTTACACCTTTATTTCCACGTCCAGTGAAGGAATGTGAAATTAGCAGCTCCTCCTCCCAGTTCTTTATCTCCAGGAAAAAAAACTCAAAACATTCTGCTCCTCTGAATAATTTCCCTAAAAGTCACTTTCCTTTCTTTCCATCAAATCGCACTCAACCCACACTCTCCTCCAAGACAAAGTGCACACATCCCCTTTTTTCTTTCTACTATGTCTCCCTCTCTCTCTCTCCCCCTCCCTCTTTACACTCCCCATCCTCTCCCTGCGTTTAAAGGAACAGTACACCAGTGTTTACATGGTGTCATTATTAAAACACATTCAGCAAGCCATTATAAAATCCATTAAGGGATAAATGCACTGAATGACTCAGCTTATTCCACTCAAATTGGGATAATTCTAGTATAGGGTGAAAAAAACTGAAATATTTGCAAATTTTAATGGAAAAAATAATATCCCTATGTAGACATCGAGTTCATTATTTAATCACACTCAACGATAATGGCTTGCCTCTAATTTTCAGTTTTTTACCCAATGACAATTCAAGGTTTCCAGCTTTTTGCTGTGAGTACATTGAGTCGCATGCAGAGCATTGAAACTACATTTAGACGTTGAATTTATGTAACAATGAACAATGTGCCTCCCCCTTCTACAGCTGTACATACACTGCAAATGGTGCCAACATCATGAAAGTTTTTTTTTTTTCAGTCTGAGTCTTCTTCATACATACCAACAATAAAAAGATCTCAAATGTGCTGCTGACAAAAATTATTCCCAAACTTCCTTACTAATCACCCTACTGTGCTAAACACCTTGTCCTGATTGGTCAGAACTGTTGAGGTCTCCCTTTTACTGTTGTATGGTTTTGACGCCAAACTACTCCCATTTGAAGCTTTACCGTTTTGTAAATTTGCAGCCAGAGTTTGCCCAGTAAAGAATCTGGATGGAGTCACAGTAACAAAGCTCTGTCCATACAGCCCCTCTACACACATAAACTTTCATGCTTTCTGCTCAATCCTTGGGAAGTGCACAAAGCAAAGGGTGAGTCGAATTTATTGCAGTATCAAAGTAAAATATCTCTAGAGGCTGAAAACGAAAGTCTAACCTCCTCTTGGCTCACCTTCCCAACACATCTTACTATTCCAGAGGGAACTACACAAGAACAGCAGCTGTTTAACATTGTGAGGTTTGACTTAAACTCTGTTTTTTAATCTCTTATAACAAATGAAAAATAAACTTTCCAGAAAAAAGAGGACCTAAACTCACTACAGCCCAATAATAATGTAATATCACCACAGCATACAGGTCTGAGAAACATTTCTAAAAGGTGAATCCATTTCTTAAAGTTTGACCACGACCCCATTGAAATGAATGAGGGAGGCTGAGTTTTTGACCTATATTGCAGCCAGTCACCAGGGGGAGCAATTTTTGTGATGGCCTCAGGCTTCTAATGCAACCAATGTGGGGAAAGGAGTCCCCATTTCGCCCCTGCCTGTTGACAATGTGGCAAAAACATTAGTTACTCACATCAACAACACGGAGGATACCTTTACTGTAACTCTGATTTTATTGAAGAGGAGAAATTGTGAGCCTGGCGGTTAATAGATGGAAAAATCATTTTTACAATCTTAATCTTTTTATAATTGGTTTTATTTTATATATCCTATAGTTATGGCTAGTTTTGCTTTTTTCTGCTTGATACGTGTTTAGCGCCAGTACACCAAGTCAAATTCCTTGTATATGCAAATGTACTTGGCAGGAAAACCTGATTCTGAAAATAGACATGAAGCAACCACAAACCACGACACTGTTTGGGTCCTGGCCATTGACTGTATATAGAATGGACAGCGTGCTTCCGCCTGTCACCGTTCTACGATTTTGAAGCCAAAAAACCCGTTTCTCAAGCCGCCATTGTGCAGCCAGAGTTTGCGCAGTAGAGAATTTCCGGTGGAGCAGAGTAAAAAAGAGAAATAAAAAAAATTTATTTCTTCTTCGTTCGAAGGTTTAGTCTCCTTTTGGCTCTTTCCTGAAGTTTCTTATATCCCCGATAAAAACTACTCACGAACGGCAGTTGTCAACTATCGTAAAACGAAACTTATATCGCGGATTTTAACGTCCAATAACTAATGAGAAACCAACTTCTCAGGAAACAAACACCTGAACACCATGCAGCCAAATGACATCTTTCATACTACCTTAGCGTAAGGATGAGAGAAACGTTTCTGCCAGGTATCGTAGTTTTTTAAGTTTTCCCGGCTCATATCTGGAATACATGGGGAGGCGGGGCTTATGACCTATACTGCAGCCAGACACCAGGGGGCGGGGCATCTGCTGGAAGCTTCAGTTAGAGTCGAACGTTGTTACGTCGACTCATTATACAGTCTATGGTCCTGGCAGTGTTTCAGGACTTTTAGAGTGAGAATAAAATGCCATCAGAAAAGTCTCAGAGAAAGGAAGAAAACCTCCCCTTTAATTCGTGATGAATACCAACAGAAAGACTTGAATGGTGACAGTTTTACATCCTTGAAAATAAATGACTCTATTGCCATGGAAACACTACATATTGCCAAACCTGAGAGACTTTTTTAGCTGTATTTGTAAATAATTTCAAAATCAATAAACCGATCTTTGAAACAACTTCATTTGGCTGTTGGCTGAGTAATAACTGGGATAATGTATAGTGAGCAGGTTGTTATGCGGAATATAATCCTGACTGGAAGAGACACACAGTGACTTTGTCCACACTTAAAGGATTCCTATTTGAAAAACCACCATCTCACTATACATCATCTCTTACTCACATATTCAAATACCAATGACTTCTGTAAAAGACGCAAAGGAAAACCAGGACGGAGTGGATGTTTACAGAGCTTTGGAGAGAAAATGAGTTGGGGGTTGGGTTGGGGGTGGCTTTCTGATCAGTGGACAATAAAGAGAGGCCAGGCTGGGTCAATATCACAGTAATTATTCATGCAGCTCAAATCCCGGAAGACCAGACGTATCATTGTGCCCCCCCCTCCCAACTCCACCTCAGACTTTTATTCCTCGTCTTCATATTCTTCCCCACACTGTCTAGATGGGCTCTATCAAAACACAATAAAAATGAGCACAACCTTGAAATTATTCACCGCCTTCACGTCTCTCTCTCTCTCTCTCTCTCTCTCTCTCTCTCTCTCTCTCTCTCTCTCTCTCCACCTCTTCTTTGTCCCTCACTGTTTAGTATCTTAGCAACCCAAGAAGCTGACAGTAATTATGCTGAAGATATTGATCTCCCAGTTTTTGGTCCCCACTCTACCCCGTCCCCCCTTCTTTGTCCTCTCCCCTTCTCCACATCATTTCTGTTCAGCTCACACTTTTCATTTCCTTTTTGAACTTCTCCCAAACTCAGGAGAAAGCTGCCGCAGAGCGTGGCTGCATTTTTAATATTTTTGTCATGTAAATCAGAGTCGGAACCAGTCGGAGAAATCTGGACCGCTGTACGCGATCATGCTCAGATTGTTCAGCCAAAGGCACATAAGGTAAAGTGCTGATGCAGATTGCCATGACAACATGACAAGGAAAGTTACACGGAGGCTGTCTTAAAGTGACATTTGGGTTTTGAGCAAATCGGAAATCTACCTTCGTTAGGTTGATGGTTGTCAAGCACCAGAAGGGAAAATTACAGTCTAATTTCCCCTTCTGCTCTTAATGGGATTTGCAGCAATCTTCTAATTGTGAGTGTGTGTGTGTGTGTGTAAGTGCCGAGCACTTGTCGAGCCACATGCTGTCTCTGTTTCTAAAGCGATAAATATATTTTCTTGTTTGAACCTTAGGACCTTCATTTTCACTTTCTAAATGAAGCCTCGCTTTGTTTTTAACTCACAATGAATGACACAAACACACACACAGACTTTTTTTTTTTCCTTTGGGGATTTAATTTATGTTGATCCCATCTGTCAGGAAAAGCTGACATCACACACTGGTTATTTAAGTGTGTGTTGCTGGTTCGTGTGTGTGTGTGTGACTTCCCATTGTAACCCTCACACCAGCACAGTAACTGTATGGCTCATTCACTCCTCCTCCTCCTTCACCTCTTTCTTCCATGAGTTCTCTATAGAAGTGTGTCACTGTGTTTTCATTCAGCTGTTTTTCATATAAACGCTCTGTTGTCATCAGCATAAAGCAGAACAATAACGCTGCAGTTTGACAGCAGGGGCTGACTTCATGATAATACCTTTAATTTGTCCTACATGGGGAAGTTAACAGAATTTAATAAATATAGAAGTGTGTCATTGTTTCCCAATAAGTGTGATGAATTATAGTGTAAATTTAGATACTGCACATTCATGAGATAAAGGATTTATAGACAAAGGGCTTAAGTTTACATTCGTCACTGAATGGGCCGAAAAATAATCTAATTGAGATTTGTTGTGCTAGTTTTTTGAGGTTATCCATCTTATATCAAAGGGTGATATTTTGTTATTTTGCTTGCTTTAAAAAGGAAAAACACCTACATACAGGAGAAAACACGGATATTTATTAAAAGAAAAAACAAATCCACTTAAGAAACTTGGTTTGCAAATACAGGTACAGCCAAAAAAAAGGAGAAAATCATAAAAAAGTTTAAATTTTCTTGGTCAACCATTTCAGAAAGTGCAACCCATATATTAAATACGCTTGTCATACATCTAGTGATTAATTAAAGCCTTTATTTCTTGAAATGATGGCGATTATGGCTTGCAGGTAATGAAAACCTAGAATTCAGTGTCTTAGAAAATTTGAATATCACAAATGATAAACCATAAAGGGATATTTTAAAGAGAAATGTCAGGCCCCTGAAAAGTTTAGCAACTTTCTGACCATTTTCAAAGTTACACCTTTTCACCCATTTTTTGCTGTTTTTTGACCATTTTTACCACCTCAAACTAATTTTCTTGCTGTTTTTGCCACTGTTCATCACTTAAATTGTTGCTTTTGCAAAGGTCGTTCTCAATAGTTTTGCTTTTTGGTTGAGCAGGATTTAGCTACGCTGGTATAAAGCACAAAGCATCCATCCATCCATTTTCTTGACCGTCTATCCTGCTATTCAGGGTCGCAGGTGACTGGAGCCTATCCCAGCTGTTGCTGTATCTGCACAAAGCAGATACAGCAACAAAAAAAAAAGAAAAGATTCTGGCACATTAGAGGTAAAAGAAATATTAAACCGTCTGGGATTAGCATATTGCTGCAGGCCATGTTGTGATTTAATCTTATTTTTAATTAATTACCCAGTCCTGCTCTCCACTGATGCAAAAGTCTCCTGTAATGGGTGAGACCGTAGACTGTATAGCATGGACAGTGTTGCTCCGCTTGTCACCGTTCTACGATGTTGAAGCCAAAAAACCCGTTTTTCTAGCCGCCATTGTGCAGCCAGAGTCTGCGCAGTAGAGAATTTCAGGTGGAGCCGAGTAAAAAAGAGAAATAAAAATATTTATTTCTGCTTCTTTAAACGGTTTAGTCTCCTTGTGGTTCTTTCCCGAAGTTTCTTATATCCCTGATAAAAACAACTCACAAACAGCAGCTGTCAACTATCGTCAAACAAATCTTATGATTCAGTTTTTAACGTCCAATAACTAATGAGAAACCAACTCCTCAGTAAAAAAAACACTTGAACACAATGCAGCCAAATTACATCGTCATACTACCTTAACGTAAGGATGAGAGAAACGTTTCTACCAGGTATCGTAGTTTTTTTAAGTTTTCCCGGCTCATATCTGGAATACATGGGGAGGCGGGGCTTATGACCTTTACTGCAGCCAGACACCAGGGGGCGGGGCATCTGCTGGAGGCTTCAGTTTGAGCCGAACGTCGTTACGTCCACTGATTATACAGTCAATGGGTGAGACATGTTGTTCATCAGAGACGACAGCTTGGCCATCATTCTTGTCAGCCTCCACCTCCACAGAGTCCAGGGATTAAACCAGGACTGAGCCGGACTCCTTCACCAGCCTGTTAAGTCTCTTCCTGTCAGGAGCAGATGCCGTTGCCCCAGCAGAGTTTTACAAAGGAGACGGCTGATGCCACGACAGGGTCAAAAGAAGATTCCAGAAAAGCCATTAATACCCGAGTTTCCTAAGTTTCCATTTCTATGTAACTTTAAACGCTCGTTCCTTTATGCCCCACACTGTAACAAACATTCATGTGACAGCCGCTCTGAAAATAACATTTTTAGTGAATGCATAGATGCACAGGCCTTGTAAACGTGTAACCAGTTAAACCTATGCCAGACAGAGATCTTCACATGGCGCCAGGCTCTTTTGATTGTATTTCTTTATCATAAGAAATATGATGCACTTGAAGGAATAAGCAAGAAGAGTTAGTATCAATGTCAAAATTAACCCGCCCACAGCATTTGAAAATAAAACAATGTACGCACAAACTAGAAATGATTCATATGGTGAATGATTTTTTCATTCTGTTGTCTTTTTGCTGCCTTATTGGACACTCGAATTGTTTTACAGAGTTCCTGCACATCCTTAAAAAGTCTTTAAAATTCTTAAATTTATGTATTCATTGAAATTTTATAATTTGGTCTTAAATAAATTACTCAAAGGTCTTACATTTGTCAGTGCAGGTTTTGTTCATGTTTTATTGATTTAATTTTTTGTGGGACTTTTCACAAAGGAGATTTAGAGCGAAAACTGTCTTAAAAGCTGCTGATATAATTTATCTGCATCCTAGCTGGGCAGTCTATGACTTTGGGTCACTGTTTGCACATTTACATACAGATATGAACCAATGAGCAGCTTTATGTCCAATAAACAGACAAAAAATAAACTTGAATGAATCTCAGTAAGTGACACACGCTATGTTTTGGTTATAACACAGCAGAACCCCCAAACCATCGACCATATTAATGTGTTTTTGGTCTTAAATTTCATTCAAAGTGGCATTAAAAGGTCTTAAAAAGTCTTTGAAACAGTTATCAAAGAGCAACAAGTTGAAGTAATATTGAAATGAGTGATTGAAAACCTGATTAGTGGGTTATTTTCGTTGGCTGTGGGTGGTTGGGTGGATGTGGGGGCATTCATATCTGTGTGTTCAGGAATTTATTAGATGTGAAAGCAGGAGAAAAACACATATGAGTAATTTGTGCATTAATATTTGTGATGGATTTGTTGGGTCAGTTGAGAGGGTTTTGTGTCATTTAATATTTACCCACTTGTGTGTGTTGTTACAAGTTTTTTTACCTGATACGAAGAAGCATTTTGAATACTTTGCAGAAAAGTCATTTTTTAAGGTTTTCAGTTTTGCCTCTGGATGCAAACAGGTCAGTGTGTGTGCAGAGACTCAGAGCTGTGTCACATAATTACACGGTCTTGGATCTTATCCATGTTGCTCTTGTTGACTCAGTGCCAGACTCTGAAATTGTTTAACCCTATATGTTTCACATCAGTATCACATACCCTTCGTCCTGAAATGATGTGCTATGACAGCCCGTGTTTTATGGGGAACTTAACACCTACTCAGAGCTACGAAGGTGTAACATTCAAGATGTTACTTACACTAACGTTGGAAGCGAGTGCAACCCTAGGAGCTCAATCCCAAATTAGAAATTGAGTTTAAACTGGTTCTGGTTTGAAGTTATGCAAAGCTGGTTTACTTTAAGTTTGGGAGCCAAGAAGTAAAGAAGTGCTGTTACTGGACTAAGCCAGGGGTGTCCAAACTTTTTTTTTTTTTTTTGCATACTGTGAGACTGACTAAGGGCCGACGGTTCTTACATACATGTTTATTAACAGTGAAAGTAACAAATGAGTGCTCCATTTGAATTTGTTCTGGTAGTTTCTGTAAAAAGCAAACAAACAACCAAACAAAAAACTGTCAAACATGCTTGTGTTATTATCACAGACCTATGAGATAAAACCAAACCTGGGAAAAATGTATGTTGTGTTTTATGGCAGGATCATGACCTGGAGTTTATCACGTTTGTTTATGAGACAGTGATAAGAACATTTTTAACCCCAATATTTCTGATTCTGCATTATGAACCATTTTATAAATCAACTTTTGTCTTTTCTTCACCATTTCATAACTTAAACTCAGTCTTTTGTCCTCCCATGAGTTTTTTTATTTATCTATTTTTAATTTGAAGTTGCATATGCACAGTCCAATTTTTGTGAGATGTTACCAGATATATTAAGGGTTTTTTCAAGCTTCTGACAGAAACTGTAAATGTACACAATAGGGCTGTCACTTATATTCGAACCGAGCGGCAACCTCCTGTCTGAAAAAATGAGACAACACGGAAGTGCTATAAAGCTGCTGTTCCTCCAGTGACCGCTTGAGGCTGACTCCAGAAGCACCGGAAGTCCTGTACAAGCAGACGGGAAAAAGGCCGTTTTCAGAGCTGAAATTATTGTATTTAAAGCCTGGTACAAACTCTGTCTCCCGTCTGGATCGCTAATTTTGCTAACGGCTCACACTGTGAGGGGGGTGAATTTTTTTCTAACTCGGCCGTTTGGAAGATATTAGGATCAAGAGCTTACCCAATCAGAGCCACAACTCAGATCACGTGACTGACGGGCGCCCAATAGCTGTGAGTTTGGGCACTCGTCACTCGTCCCATTTCCAATATGACTACGCCCGTCGTTTAGCCTCAAAACAGCGCTGCAGCAACAGACAGGTGACGTCACAGAGACTACGTCCATGTTTTATACTGTCTATGGTTCAAACATGGGGACGAATATCCGTAACCGAAGAGTAAATCAATATTCGAATTTAAACTACTGAGCGCAGAAGCCCATCAGGGCGCCTGGAACAGTGGACCGTTTCATCCAACAGAGGGCGCTGTCACCGCAAATTGATCGTCAGTCGCATAAACTGCTGACCTCATTAAACAAAGAGTGAGATACATCCAAGAAACATGGAGGATGCAAAAAGCCACACAGGGGGAACAATAATAACGCGGAATCACCTGCGGAGCGCTGTGTGCCGGCACAGGTTGACAGGCTTATGTTTCTTGCAAATAATATTGCTAAAATAAGTCAGATAGTCCGTATTATTCTGTGTGTTACACTGGAAATTGAAATGGTTTTTGCTGTTGTGCACTGCGACATTGTTAATCAAAACAAGTTAATATTATGCAAATGGCTCGTGTCTGCGTTTTGCAGCCGTGTCGGTCTGCGCCGTGGCGGGGGGGGGCGTCGAATATCTTCGATTATTGTCGTTCGTGTTCGAAAACCATTTGAATTTCATTTTGGGGAAAAGTGACAGCCTTAGTACACAACTAGAACATGATTAATTTAAGTTACAAGATTAGTACATGTCAAAATGAAAGCTGGGGGCCGCATTAAAATAGATGGTGGGCCTCAATTGGCTCCTGGGCCTTAGTTTGGACATCCCTGGACTAAACCTTTACTCAATTCTTTTCAGCAATCCACTTCACTGTGATTTTAGCCGGTCTCTTTTGTAAGATTTATCTGCTTTATGTTTGGTTCTGGATACTCCACTTTCAATGGTGATTGCTCAACCTGCTGCTTGCTCGTGTCCCCGTTTCTCACCTCCACAGGTACATTTAGGTCACACTGACAGACTCATGTGTCTCGTAAATTTAATAGGACATCTCCAGGACTCTTTTTGTGGTTTTATATCATCTCAGATACTCCGCGACCTAACACAGAAGCCAAACCGCTGATGTGAGCTGATAGGAAAACGCGTGTCCTTTTTTCTAAATGAAAATGCTTGTTGATAAGTGCCAACGAGACGCACTCGAGCTGAACCTCCAGCCTGATTTTTCATCTCATTAATATGCAGATTTATGCTGAGAGGTCCTCCAAAATCTAATCAGACCGTCTGCTGTGATGGGTCACCTGTGGTGTGAGTGTTAAGCCTTTGTCATGAGATTTTATTAAAATGTTATGCTCATCAGAGTGAGTGAAGATAAATGCAGCGACGTGAAGGTGGGGCAGTGCATAAAATTAGAGACGTGTTTCTGGTAAAAGGTGGGCGGAGATGTCACTGCTTTAGATTCATTTGAGGGTTTAGTCTGGGGAAGCTTTTTCAGGTCAGCTTGTCTAGAAATCTGACAAAGTGAGAGCCGTGTGATTTCACTTGTGCCATCGTTTTCATGTAGGTCACATATTTTCCTCTCAAGTGTGTTTATTTTTAGCAGCGACCCCAGACTGTAGCCATCTGTGAGGGGTTTGGGGTCAGAATCAGCTTTGTGCATCCTGTCTTTGCTTACCGATAAACAAATTTAAAAGATGTTTTTAATCCACGTCACAGAGTATGGATCAAAGCAATTACGCTTGAGATGATATTTAAAACAATGCAAGTGTTTATGCAGCTCACCTACAGAAAAACAAAAACAAAAACCTGGATTTGGAAATTTTAATCATTCACTATGTGAGCAAAAAGCAGAAAACAGCGACACCTTCTGGTCATAAAGATACACCACACTCATAACTTAGGGATGATCCTGTTGTACTTAGATTTAATCTAAGTGAAATGAAACAGAGGTGAAAGAATTTTTCAGAAGTGGAAAAATTAGACGTAAAAACAGCATCAATCTGAAAATCTTCATGAGCATGAATACATGACATTGCGTAAAACATAAATAGAAACAGAATGCAATAATTTAGGAACACTGTTAACCTATTTTTAATTAAATATGTTACAAAGACAAGATATTTATTGTTCAAACTGATGATTATTTTTTTGCAAAAATTCACTTATTTTGAATTCGATGCTTCTAGTATGTTTCAAAAAAAGCTTGTACAGGGGCGACAACAGACAGGGAAAGATGAGGAAATCACCTGTTTGGATCATTCCACAGGTGAACAGGCTCATTGGAAACATGTGAGTGTCATGATTAGGTATAAAAGGAGCATCACCAAAAGACTCAGTTGTTTACAAACAAGGATATAGTGCTGTACTAGTTTTTCAGTGTGCTGCAAACTTAAGTCTCAGCCTTGAATATACAGTCTGAGGTTCTCCACCTCTTCTGGGTTTACACAGTATTCCTTTTCATTCTTCATTTTGACACTGAAACAGAAACAACAAATTGACTTTTAATTTATGGAACATTTGATTTCATAAAAGTTCGGTTGTCTTGTTTTCAGTCAAAAAATATAATTTTATACTTGATATGAGCCACACTCAACTGACGAGACTAAAAACATCACTTATTTCGAGATATTAAAAGACAAAATGATTCCTGGGTGCTTGTAATGAGTAAAATAAAACCATCTACCAATGAGGTATGAAAAATATGCTCATCAAGTTTCTTGAAATGAAAATGACAAATATTATTTTCCTCCCCACATGAAGACACATTTTCTTATTTACGAACAAAGCAGTGTTTTCTCTAACTTGAAATAAGACATTTTTCTGGACTGGTTTGGTGAATGGAGCTGGTATTAAGTCTTTAAAGACATTTTATAATGAAATAAGTTGCGAACATTGGCTTAGATATCAATTTTTGCAGTGTGCAAATGTTCTAAAATCTGTTTTTACGCATAAATTTGTGACCTACATGTTTCTGTTCAACCACTTAAATATTGTTGTTCTTAGACCTGTCATGATAACAGATTTTACTGGACGATAAATTGTCCCAGAAATTATTGCGATAAACAATAATATTGCTGTTTTGATACCATTTACAACTAATATAATAATAATGGTATAATAGTGCGAATTCCCCTTTTTAAAGATAAATAACCTTTTATTTCTTAAGGATATTTAAAATTGGAATTATACTATGAAAAGAAATTGTTAATACCCAAAATAAACAATCAACACAACCAAAAACAGTTAACAAAATGGACTGTCAGTCACTGTTAACAAAAAATGCACTTGAATAAAAACCACATAAAAACAAAAGCAATATATAAAATAGACTTTGTTGCTGATAAGAAAAAAAACTCACAGCTTCACAGCAAAGTTAACTCATTATCCAGTGTCTTTGGTGAATAAAAAATTATCGAGCCCAGCAAACTGATCAAGCTTTTTTTTAATTATTGTGCAATTAATTGATTTATTGACTATTGCGACAGGCCTAGTTGTTCGTGACATATTTGTTGGTCGTAAATGTGTTATCAGTTTGGCCCTTTATAAAGAAATGCACATTCATCTTATTTCAAGTAAATTAGTAAATTCTTATCAGATTCGTAAGTCCAGAAAAACGTCTTATTTCTAGATATTGAAAAACAAAAATGAGGCCTGAGTTGTAAACAAAAATCTGCCAGTAGACATTAGAAAACTTTACGTGCACATTTCTGTTGCTACACAAGCAGATCAAAACACCAACATCTACAGGTTATACAACAGCACATTTTAGAGAAAAAAACAGAGATACATTTTATTAAAGGTCAGATTAAGCACTCCAGTATGTATTTCTTATTATGTTAAGGTGTCACACTCACATCAAAGCTGCCGTGGGGCATATGCTGTCCGTGTGTCGATACACTTCTGCATTTTTCATGGGCAGCTTCCCTGGGTAAAAATCAAAACAGCACTTTTTGGGCCAGTAGGTGCCTGAAAAACGAAGATGGAAGCCAAAGAAGTTACACACAGACCAAAAAGCACCTTTCAGAAGTTTTAAACAAATGTGAATCTGTTATTGTGTTTATTTTTCTTTTAAACGTAAAAAGATTTGAAGTGCTGGCACATACAGTCATTTATTTATTTTTTAATTCTAGTTTAGTTTAGTTTATTGGTTTAGATATACAGTGACAATGCACATGAATAAAAAGTCCCGTAAATATGCCAGTTTAGCCAAGTTGGATTATTTTCAACCCTCGTCTCTGGGGCGGGTGACATGAGCACTACATAAGTAAAATGCATTAAAAAACAGTACAAAAGCTGATTATAAAAGTAATTACAATACATTAAGTTGCATGATTACACAAAGAGTGCATTTTTTAATTGATCAAAAAAATGTGACTTTCATTGGTTTAACCTATTAAAAACTTTCCAATATGCAGAATAGCACACGAATGGTTTTTTAAACCAAACAATGTGGTTTCAGAGTAGGATCACTGATATATGTGTTTATATGTATTTGGTTTAATGACTTAGATTAACATTTCATGGAACACAGAACCGATTTGGCGGATAGCTTACATAAATCTATACATAAATAACTCATTACAATAAAAACATAAAACACAGTAGACTTACTATTTGCTATGACAGTGAAGTCAGAGAGAATCAGGCCACAGGTCAGGAGCAGTATGAGCAGATTCTTCATCATCATCATCGTGATCGTTTATGTTACCTTTCTGCTCACACATTGTCTCTTTTATTACACTCCTTGTGTGTGTGTGTTCGTGCATCTGTGTGTGTGGTAGAAATGTTCTATGATGGAGATAAAAGAAGAAGAAAAAAAAAGGAAACAAACAACCACAGGTTGATCGTGGCTAACTCTTCTCAGTATGAGAAAATGAGAGGAGGAAGGTAAAAGCAGATAAAAGAAAGGAAATGGGAAGTTGATAGAGAAAATTCTAAGAACAGAGCAAAGACATTTTTTCGTCAGGTCAAACCACAGTGATCAAAATCAAGAGGAAGAGCTGAAACTATTAATGCATTTGCAGCCTGCACGTACATGTTCACATGCAAACGTAGACTCCAATTAAAAAGAAACAAATAATAACAAGTGAAGTGACACGACTTTTAACTCAGTAAAGTGCACAAACAAGGCATCAAAAAGAAGTTTGAAGTGGGGATAGATAAAGTTACGAAATTCCTGGAATAGTGAATAATGAGAATTTCCTGCAGTAAACTGAAAATTTGGGGGGATCTTTATTTTCTTCATTTACCTGGTCAACTTGGTTGTGCTCGTAATTTGCATTACCTGGCAGAATTTATTCTTTCTGACTATTTTTCAGAGAATATGATTGATAACACAAAGACGGTTCTTTCACCCATTTATTGACAAACTGTTGACTCTTTTCAGGTCATAATGACAACAGAAACTTCTAAAATGACCTCAATCAAAAGTTTACAGTTCTCAATTCCCCCTTAACATCAGTGGCAGCTCTAAGTCTTTTGTGGCCGTTGAGGATGAGGGTATTTATATTCTCAAATGATAAAACTGACCATGCTTCTCCGTAAAAAGCCTCCACTTCCTTTTTACAATAACATTCTCAATTTTGCCAGGGTATGTAAACTAATGAGCACAACTGTGTGTTTGTATAAATAACAAACATTTTGGTTTGTTAGAAGCAGACATGCCTGCATGCAGATAACATGAATGTATTTTCAGGAAATTTTACAAAATTTTTCCTATCTGAGTCATTCTGTCATACATATTGGCATCAGGGTGAATGACGTAACTCAGTATTTCCCTCCAATTTCTGCAGAAAGTGAGTAAACGTAAGCATGCAGCAGGAAATAGTCGAAAGATTTCCTGCAGAATTGACAGAATCTTGTGTAACACTGGGAGAGTGACACGAATTAATCAACAGAAAATGTGCACATCAGTCCCGTGACAGATAACCCTGACACAAATACACTAATCAGAGCTTAGATCTCTGCTGCTTTGTCTGCTGCTGTGGTGTAAACATCCCAACAGAGGATTGTGCAACTTCTTTGACAGCTAAATGTGCATCAATAAGCCAAAAAAAGACATTGGCTAATTCACAAAATGAACAAAAGGGATGAATGCTACAAAAACTGCACTTCTGAGCCAAGTAGGTCTCTATGTGTCAGTGCTTTTTATTTATGGAATTGGGGTTGTAATTTCACCTGAACACTTGACAATAAATATCAGCCAATAAGTCTCACTTTTTACTTTCTGTTATTTACTTTTTTACAGGGTTCCTACACTTCCTTAAAAAGTCTTAAAAATTCTTAAATTCATTGAAATTTTATAATTTGGTTTTATATAAATCACTCAAAGGTCTTAAATTTGTCAGGGGCAGGATTTGTTAATGTTTTATTGATTTTATTTCTTTTCTTGTGGGACTTTTCATGAAGGAGATTAAGCGTAAAAAATGTCTTACAAGCTGCTTATATAATTTATCTGCATCCTTGCTTGGCAGTGTATGACTATGGGTCACTGTTTGCTCTTTTACATACAGATATTAACAAGTAAAGCAACTTGATGTTCAATAAACAGTCAAAAAATAAACTAGCATGAGTCTCATTAAGTGACACACACTTTGATCTAGCAGGATCCCAAACCATCGACCATATTTATGTGTTTTTGGTCTTAAACTTCAATCAAGGTGGCATTAAAAAGGTCTTAAAAAGTCTTAAATTTGACTTGCCACAACTTGCAGGTACCCTGTTTTTAGTAATAGATACAACATGAAATGTAGTTAAGCACAATACCTCCCACAAAAAATACTCCTGTGGAAGTAAAAGTACAGATTTTGAAAACTACTCAAACAGTATTGAAGAAAACAGTGGAAATAACAGTGTCTTGGATGAATGTAGTTTTACTCACAGCTGTAATGTTTTAATCATTTTGTCTGAAGAGCTAATCTCATTTTTCTGCATCTGCCTAAAAAGCTGTTGTAATGTTGATCTGAGCTTTCTGTGGTTTTCTTTATCACAAACCACAGCAGCTCTGATGTGAATTACAAATGTGAAGTTGTGCAATATCATGAATGGTTCTGATTGAGATCAAAGTTTTCACAATTAAAGAAATTCAAATGAATTTCAAACAATCTTTAATCTGCAAAAAAAAAAAGCTGCAAAGCAATCATTTGTCAAACAGCGACCATTTACTATTTATCTCAGTACACATCAGTTTCATGAAAACATGCTCACACGCTGATAACAGTCACTTTGGAGATACTTTGCATTCAGTCAGCATTTGCATTTAGCGTGCAGTAAACTGAAGTCACAGTCTTATCCTATCCTCATGGTTTGTCTTTTGGTGATGTCGTTCACCGACTGCTCTTCAGGGTTTGCACAGTATTTGATGCCGTTCTCCATTGTGACGCTGAAACAGAGACAACAAATTGACTTTAACTTTATGGAACATTTGGTTTTGATTTTCTGAATAAGAGTTTCTAAGTCATATTTTTAATAAAAAATATCTCGTTAGACTTCATATGAGCCACATTCAAGTGACAAGTCTGGAAAAAAAATCACTTATTTCAAGATATTAAAAGATTCCTGAGTGCTTGTAATGAGTAAAACAAAACAATCTAGTAAATCTACCAATGGAGTATGAAAACTTTGCTCTTCAAGTTTCTTGAAATGTGAAAAACATGGCAATACAAGAAACGGCACAAACATTTTCTTGCCACATGAGCAGTTTTTTCCTATTTACAAACAAAGCAATATTTTTTAATAACTTATTAAGTCTTTAAAGACATGAAAATAAGTTATGAACATTTGCTTGCAGCGTGCAAATGTTCTACAATCTGCTCTTACACACAAATCTACAACCTACATACTCCAATTCAACCCCCTTTTTTTCCGTTTAAAGCTGTCCTTTTTCAGTTTGTAAATTAAAAAAAACAGTTCACCTATTTGAAGTCGGTTTTGTGACGTACTTGTTGGTCCTGTGTGACCAGTTTGGCTTTTTATTGACTGAAAAGTCTTATCAGACTTTATATGAGACACGTTCACCTGTTATGTCCAAAAAAAATTCTTATTTCAGGGTATTAAAAAACAAAAATGATACCAAAATACATATTCTACTGTGTAAGCAAAACAAAACACCAACATCTACAGGTAATACAACCACACATTTTAAAGAAAAGAAGACACATTTCATTTAAGTCAGAATAAGCACTCTAATATTTATTTCTTACTATGTTAATGCGCATTATCAGAGGTTGTCACACTCACATCACAGCTTTCTTCAGGCATCGTCTGTCCGTATATTTGGTTTTGCTCACTTTCCCCTTCATGGGCAGCTCACCAGGGACAATTTCAAAACAGTACTTTTTGGGCCCATAGGTCTCTGAAAATCCAAAGATGAGTGTCAAAATAAGTTCCACATAGACCAAAAATGTGACTTTCATTCATGGATAAACCTATGAAAAACTTTCCCAATGCAAATAGGTACAGTAAGAGTTTTTAAACCACACATTTTGGCCTCAAAATTGTATTGTTGATCTTTTTTTTTCCTTTTTGTCCTGAGTTTTCATGACTTAGATTAACATTTCATGGATCACAGAACAGATTTGAAGGATTCATTAGATAAATATAAGCATAAATAACTCATAATAAAAAAGTAAAAACACAAAAGACTTACTATCTGCCATGACAGTGAGAGCAGAGAGAATCAGGCCACAGGTCAGGAACAGAATGAACGAATTCTTCATCATCGTGATCGTTTATGTTGCTTTTCTGCTCACAGATCGTCTCTTTTATTATGCTCCTTGCATGTGTTTATGAGTGTGTGCGTGTGTGTGGTAGAAAGATTCTTTGATGAAGAAAAGACTAGAGTGTAAACAAAGGTTGATAGTGGTCGAAAAAATGAGGAGGAATGAAAAAGCAGATAGGGGTGGGGGGGAAGGGGAAGTTGATCTTACAGCAAATTCTGAGAACAGGGCAAAGTGATATTGTGATAAATGAAAAGATAAGTTAAGAGATAAACCTCTTCACCCAACCACTAAAAGTTTGTTGTGTTATCTTTCATGTTTTCTGAGAAAAAGCCAAAAGATCAAAAGTTCTGCTGGGGGGTGTAAACTTTTGGGCACAACTGTATGAGACGAGAACAGAAAATGTGAACATCAGTCCTGTGACACGTAACTCTGACCTAAATAAACTAATCACAGCTTAGATCTCTACTATCGCTACTTCATCTGCTTCTGTTTTATAAACATCACAACAGGAAATTGGGCAACTTCTGTGCCAACTAAATGTGCATCAATGAGCCAAAAAAGACATCAGTTAATTCACAAAATAATCAAAAGGAGTGAATGTTGCACAAACAGCACTGCTGAGCAAACTACACCTCTGTGTGTCAGTGTTTTTTTCACACACCTTCTGTAAATTTAAGGCACTTTTTTATTCAAATGAGCCGTGTGGCAAAAAAAAAAACACAGTTTGAGTGACCAGATGGATTTAATTAGCGCAAAGACTCTTGTTAAAAATACTCAAACAGCATTATTTAACTAAACTGAGTCAGAAAAGGAAACATTAATGTGAAAAAGTCGCCTAACAGTTTCAGGTGGCGTCTGTGGGGTGAAGACGTGTTACACCTCTCAATAAATGAGCTCATTTCCAACCACTTCCACTTTGACATGTGGTCAGAAGTCAACAAAAGGTGATTCACTCACACAGGTGTTTCCCCTTTTAGGCTCTTTTAGGGTGACTGGCCTGTTTTTTTAACACTTTTGACTTTACTGTTTTCGAATGTGATCGTAGTGAATCCAGAGCAGCCCCCCCACGAAGAGCCAGTGAATAAATTAATGCACTTTTGATCATCATTGAGCTTCAAAGATACTTGCAAACGGATCATGGCTAGCCAATTTAATTTTTCCTCAGATGGAATCAGCTACAGGACGCGCAGATAGTTACTTTATTTATATAGCACTTTTCAAAATAATGTTACGAATTGCTTCACAGAAATGATTAACTTTGACAAAAAACAAAAGAGTACATGAAGCAGAAGTATAAGAGAAATGTGAGGAGGCGTAGAGGAGAAACAGCAAGTATATAAAAATATATGAGGCTAAAAACCAGAACGAAAAGAGTGGAAGAAAAAACATTTGAAAAAATAAAAACCAACATCACTGTTAAAACATGTAACATAAGGAATCTCTACACAAAAAAAGCACATTGATGATTTTTTTTAAAGAAATTTAAAAGGATGTTTTGAAGGATGTAGAGATATAAGTTGAGTCTTTTGGGCAGTCGTTATCCTTAACAGAGATCTTCAAAGAATGATATTTTAGACTGTCAAATTCATGAAGGAGTTTATTTTTTTTTAAAAAAAGCATTATTTAGGAAAATTTGAGAAGTGCCTGAAGTGGAGGGGTTTAAGTATCTTGTTTGTGCTTTAGAGGAAAAAGGAGTAAAAGATTGACACAGGGATGTGGACATTATACCAGTTTGTTGTGGTAGTCACGAGCTGTGGTCGTAGCAGTGAACAAAAAAAACATATTTGTGACGTGTGACTCCAGAATAAGCTTGGATTAGAGCCACTGCTCCTCTGCATCATCCATTTCGTTTACAAACCTTGATTTTAAGGCTTGTGGGTTTTTTTTTTTAAAACTACAAACTACAAATGTTGTTTTATTCATATTTTCTGTATATGATGACAGCAAAAGTTGTGCTTAAAGTTTAATGAGGCGTAAAACAAGAGGGGCTTTTCAACTGTCAAGGACTGAAAAAATACAAAAACCCCTCTAGATTTATAAACAAAGCAACTGAATACACTAAACGGAGTGTCCACTAGGTGGCAGCAGAGTCTAAAGGGGCAATTAGTCTCAGTGGTTCCTTTATTTCTTTGAATATCGTTCTATTACAGCTAAGATCAGTGACTTTCTGACTAAAATTAATCACAGAGGGACTCAAATATATTATTCATGGAAATTGTGAAAAAGGGTTGTATAAAATCTGGGTGTCAGTGATCATTTTACAGTTTAGATTAGGTTGGCATTTGTTGTTAAGAAAATAAAGAAACAAAGTCCGACAGTTGAAGGAAACTGTCGCCTGTTATTGCCACTGTGTTTATATTTTAGCTTCAAGCTTTCTGAGAATCCATCCTGTCTGTCTGTTAAAGAGGAAGATGTTTAACAAACAATAACCACTGTCTCATCTCTGCACATCCTCTCTTTCTCTCTCTGTCCTTCTTTCTGTCTCTCTCTCCCCTTGTTCAGCCTCAGATAACAGACGCTCATTCATCAAGTGACAGATTGTTGTTCCCTCAGTTGGCTGCCTCTCCTGGACGACGACTCTGCCTGTAACAAAAATGTTTGGCCCTTTACACAAACACACAACTACATAAAATAAAGACAAGTAAACCGAAAGGTTCATGTACGAGGCTGTACAAATCTTTCCAAAGCAGTTTTAAATTAAAGTCCAGGAAAAATACAGGTAGAAAAATGATCAAAAGGCTCATAAAGAACAGTGAAATGATTTTATCTGAATAGTTTCATTAGCCCTCTGTCACCTGTTTAACTACAGAATTGACTTAATTCGTCTTGTGTAGGGTGACCATATTCTGTTTCTCTGAAAAGAGGACGCTCACCCCCACCCCCCCCACCCCCCACCCCCCCCACACACACACATTTTTAGGGGTTTTGCATGGGTCAGGGGGCTTTCTGTGCTTCTAACTCAGTTAAACAAATATTCTGAATTCCCCAGAAAAGAACACTTTACCTGGATATACTGAAAAATAGCCCAAAACAGTTCTATAGCAACACAAGTATTCAGATGTTTAACAAAATAAGAAATAATCATCTCTCTCAAGTCTGACACTTACACCTCAGTGAGGAAAAGTGAGGTAGAGAACCATTCTTCAAAATAACCCCCCAATTATCAATTACGTAAAAATAGAAATAAAGGCTCAAAATATTACGCAAAAAGAAAAAAGAGAGGTAGCCTATTCTTCAATGTTTTGTTGTGGTGATATGGGCTTGCAGATCGTTGGAACCATTATTAGCCACAGAGACATAAGTTCCAGCTTTGGCCGAAAACAGGGGAACTTTTTTCGCATGTCATCAGTGAAATGACATTTGCGTTTCGGCATTTTCTTTCTGTTCGAGTGCTCTCTGGCAGTGTGCCGACCTGCCTGTCAGCCTGCGAGTGAGTGAGAGTGAAGCGCCTCTGTACTGATTTGTGAATGAATGAATACATGTTCCGGGGTTCGGCTCAAACTCCATCTCTCAGAGCGTGTTTCTAAAGGAACCATTCAACGTGAATGATAAATACACTTGTCTGTGACGCGCTCAAGCAAGGCAAGATCAAAAACCTGGACATTTGAAGGATTTTATAAACCCCGACCGGACAGGCCGGACAGCCTCTTAAAAGAGGACATGTCCGGGCAAAAGAGGACGTATGGTCACCTCAGTCTTGTGTGACGGAGCTAAATGTACCGGCAGCATGAAGCTAGAAAAAAAAGTACAGTTAGTTGTCTGGTGATTTTGTTGCAGAGATTTATCTGTGTGAGTCAGAATATTCATGTTTGCTGTTCACAGATGAGTCAGTCTGGAGCCGGCTCATAACATCCTCTGATAATATATCAGGGAATTCCTCATTCAGACAACTCTTGCATAACTACGGTACGATAAAACTCAGTTCCTGCTGACCAAGCACACGTGCACAAAAACAAACACACATGCAGGTTTGTGAATGAAGTAGACAGATATATAACTGTATCAGGCGTGGACTGCATGGAGAGAAGGGAGTGTAAAATAGTTTCATATTTTCCTGTACGATAGAGATGTATCATACTCCCAAACATTCACTGACTTTCAAGACACATTACAGGACTGAAGAGGCATTAAAAACAAATCCAACTCTCAAGCTGCCAGCTCTGAGCTGATAACGCTAAAAAGGAGAAACATTTCTTTGTGAGAACGTTAAAAAAAAATTTCTGGGGAGTGTCATATTTTGACATTGAAACCAGGAAGAAAACTCCCAGCGTTGAGTTTTATCTTAAATTTTGAAACATCCTGAAGCTTTTTTCAAATGAGAGCTAAAATACATTAGAGGAAATATTATGTCACAATAGTGCGATATGTTGTCTTATCCTATTGTGTGACAAGTTTGTGAATTATTGTTGTGTTTTTTCTTCCCATAGAGCCAGGAGACTTTTTGAACAACTAAAAATGTGATGAGTGAAGTGAAATAACGCAGGAGTTGCAGTCTTCATTATTAAATATCAACTCAAGTCACACAAATCTATGAGGTCAGCAGATTTTTCCAGTACAGTTAAGTTTTAGTTTTAGTTTGAGAGGTGATATTTCATCTATTTCTCTCACCTTTCTCCTGTTGGTCCTGCGATTTGCTTTCAAAGATTTCACTACAAACTGGAATTTACCTCAAAATTCTTCATAAAACTCCCAGTAAAAACAACATGAAAACAGTGCCTTTGAAATTTTTGCAAATTTATTGAAACTTAAATACAAAAATGTCACATTTACATAAGTACCCATAGCCTTGCTCAATAGTTTGTTGAAGGATCTTATGGCCCTTTTCCACTATACAATTCCAGCTCTACTCGACTCTACTCGGCTCTACTCGGTTTGTTTACCTTTTCCACCAGCCCGACTACAGACTTAACGGTGGGCGTGGATCCTATAACACAGCTGCGCTAAAGTGCTGTGCAGAAGTGCGTGCATGTCATTTATAACACGTCACAAACATAATTTTGAACTAACATATGTGCCACTGTGGTCTTTAAAGGAAAAAACAAAGCTTTCAAAAGGTTTCATTAAAGTAATACAGCGGCTCAATGTCGGGCGTCATGACAACGGAGGTAAACAACAGCCTTGTGCTGCTGCACGCGGAGGAAATACGAAGGAGCTGCTTCCTGACATCAACTCTTCACTGGATCCTGTGAGATCACTTTAATTTATGATTTTTGGGCCTGGTATACCAGAGATTTTTTGTTGATCAATCATTCTTCTTTGAACTGGTTTTCCTTTTTGGGTCCCTGTGGATTAATGGACTGATTGGTGCTTAAAGACTCTCGTAGCAGACAGATCGCTCCTGCACTGATGAACTTTGATTTAATTTAAAAGACTCTTTAAACCGAACTATCTTTGCGGTTAACTTCTTTTTCGTTTAAAAAGGACTTTAACCGATTTTAGGAATCATGTTCATTCAATCTGGTTCTGTGCCGTCAGGTTTAAATGTCATTAAAAACCCGTCGCTGACTTATTCGTTTGCCTCTTGTAAGTGATTTGTACAGAGTCAGAAGCTTCGGAGACAACATTCTCTGACCAATGAGTGACCGGCAGACCGGCGACGTCACCTTTTAGTATCGGCTTAGCTCGCCTGGAACCAGGGTAGAGTAGGCACTAAAAACTGACGTCTGACGCGTAGTACAGCGCCTGTGGAAACTCAACACAAACCGAGTAGAGGTGAGTAGAGTCGAGTAGAGTAGGGCTTTAGACAAAAATTGCAGCCTCAAGTCTTTTTAGGCCCGAACAACGACCGACAGTGTCTGCGAAGGCCCTCTAGAAACCCTTGCGAATTATTTTTCTTTCTTCCCGCGCATTAAACCCCAAATAAAATGCCCTGAACATGCTTTAAAACTCACCAAATTTTGGCTACCCCTCCAAGGGATTGTGAAAAAATTTATGATTCTGGTGCCTGAATAAAAATCCATTGCTAGTGCCCTCGAATGACTAAAATAAGCAGCCCCCACAGCTGCTGTTGGCCACAGATGTGTAATTTTTTGGGCATGACTATCATGACTAGACCTACAAAAAACTCTCTCATGATGATGCTGGATTCTCAACGGGAATTACGGAAATTTGGGCCAAATGTTGCATTTTCACGATTTCTAGGCTACGCATCTGAACGAACACCATAAACACATCAATAAACTTAATTTGTCCCCTTTGATCATCCTCTTTGATCAAGTCTAAAGTTCAAAGGCCGCATGTTTTAGCAAGAGTTTTAAAAGCAGGAGAGTAACATGTTGCATATTGTGGCATTAAAATGAAAAAAAAAACTTCAACATTATGAAAGCACTTGAGGATGTTCACATATGTGTTTTGACAGGATGTCGACCTCGACCGTGAACTCTGTTTTAGTCAGGAAGTGGTTCAAGGAACAGCCTCCAGAGCTCAGGGTGACTTTGACAGACACTTCACACACTCGCTGTTTGGTTCAGTCACGGGATGTAAACACACATACATGAAGTGACACCACCGCACGCCACACGTGAACTGTCATTCAGTGACTTTATTCCTGACATCCAGGAACTGATGTCAAACAAGTTTTATTTTCATGTCAGGCAGGATGTGCCTCTTTAACCATTCCAGTTAAGACCTGGTAGATACTTAAACGTGAGAGTATCGTTGGTTTCTTTGAAAGTTTAGTCACCTGAATGAGGAAAATGACACAGAGCCCTACCTTTAATTTATTGTATTCGTGTTTAGTTTTGGTTTCATGGCCTCCTCTTCAACTTTCACTCGCCCTAGAGACAGAGAGCAATTAGCAGCAGGGTGTCACCGCTCGTCCAAACGTGTGACTCCTCCACTTTCAACCAGAAGTGAACTCTCAGAAGACGTGAGTCACTGTTCGACAGAAGTGAACATGTCAGTTTACTCGACTACTGTGGTATGAGCCACGTTTGGAAACGAGTCCCGTGTCAAAAAAATTAAATTCTTTGGCTCATAGTTTGATGAAGGGAGGCTGTTGAAGGGTTGTGTTGTTGGTAGAAAAAAAGTATTTTCCTGGTGAAGATCATTGCTAACAGGAAAAAGAAGATTACTGCAAATGTTGCAGTTAATATATCTGCCTGGAGGTCAGACAGCAGAGCTTTGTAAGAAATGTAAAATGTAAATAGTGAGACAGAAAAAGTACATCTGAAGTTTGATTCAATCTGAGCAAGCTTGGGATAATTAAATTTGAATATTATGATATGCTAGTGAACACGTTATAGGATTTTGCAAAAGCAACTAACAGAGTCACTGAGGTACACAGTTGTGCCTAAAAGTTTACACCCCCTCCAGCAGATATTTCAGATTTTTTTTGTCTTTTTTCAGAAAATATGAATGATAACACAAAAACCTTTCTGTCACTCATGGTTAGAGGTTGTGTGAAGACGTTTATTAACAAACAACTGTGTTTACTCTTTTTAAATCATAATGACAACAGAAACTTCAAAAATGACCCTGTTCATTTTTTTATACACACACACTGATTACAAGCAAATAGATCACAGGTGAGGATGGTTACCCTTAGGAGACATTCAAACACATTTGTGTTCACTTTTGTGCATTTATCAGGACAAAACCAGCAGAGTTGTGTAAACTTCTTAACAGGGTCATTTTTGAAGTTTCTGTTGTCATTATGATTTAAAAAGAGTAATTTTTTCCAATAAATGTCTTCACCCAACCACTAACCATGAGTGATAGAAAGGATTTTGTGTTATCATTCATATTTTCTGAGGAAAGGCCAAAAAATAAGAATTTCTGCGGGGTGTGTAAACTTTTGAATAAATCTGAAAAGGCGACTTTTTAAAACATTAACACAAGTTTGTTGTACAAGAAGTAAGCGAAACGTGGTTGGAAGCTGTTATTAATGAAATGATGAGCTGCACTCAGATCCCTGATACAGTTTAAAGCAGTTGCAAAATATCAACTCAATGCTGAAGCGTTTCAAACTGCAGTTCCTCTAGAGTCCTCTTGGAGGTGAGCTCCAAAAGCTCCAGAAACCACACACACACCAATGAAAAGAGCAGATTTTTTTTTTTTTTAGCAAAAGGGCTGCAATCCCACTTTAACTCAGCCTCTTAAACCTCTTGATCACAGGATGAGTCAGTGCTGACACATTTATGCAAGCCCACTTTGAATGACTGTGCGTGTATTGTTCACCACATAATATAGCACATGTATTTTTTGATCAGTTTAAGAATAGTGTACCCAGTCTTCTTTGTACTGTGTGAGCGTGTTCGAGGGTTTGTATTATGTGCTAAACTTTGTAAAGATTGTACCATAGAGTGTGTGTGACCAGTTGAATAACTTTCTCCACTATTTTCAGTCGCCGTTTTTGTCTCACGATGAGGAGCAGCCATTATGTGGGAAGAGACAACAAGCTGTGGGATGTTTGAGGTTCTGGTGATGCTGTCAGAGTTTTCTTTTTATCATTACTACAAAATTAGAGACAAAAGCTCTTAAATGTTAGTGTATTTATGTTTTGTAGTGTTCAAATTCTAATTTTATCCCGTAAAACTTGTCACCTATGTCAAAATTCGTAACTCTCCCACTCTAGACAGTTTCAAGTCACTCCTCAAAACTCACCTCTTCTCTCAGACTTTTCCTGATTAAATGTTTAGCTCAGGTCCAAATCAGGTTTCCTGCTTTGGTTTTGCTTTTGTTTTTTTGTTTGTTTGGCCCCTTTACCTTTGGAAAGCAACCTTGGGTTTCTTGAAGCGCGCTGTATAAATTAAACTTATTCTTTTATTATTATTATTATTATTATTATTATTGATTGCTGTGTTTTTTCCCTCACCAAACCTCCAGAATCCAATTGCATTTTTTGTTTTTCTTCAATTTTAACTATTGTACTCTCATACAACAGCAAGTAATTTGGAAATTAATCCCAGATATCAAAAGTTCCGAGTATTTCAGAGAAATGAACCGAAGTGCTGACTTCTACCGACTGTTTTATGGTCAACACAAGCAAAAAAGTCCAGGCAGACATTTGAAGGTTAAGGGGTCAAAAGGTTAAATCACACTTAGGTTTAATCAGCTGAAATATGTGTCAAATTCTGCTTTAGAAACAGTTGGATGATGTGACAGAGACTATAGATATATAACAGCCCTTTACCGTCACAGTCATGACAGTGACATGTTTGCGTGTGTGTGTGTGTGCGAGTGCATCTTCCCCACCCAGTGTTCACAGATAACAGTTCCCTTATGTGTCTGCGTGTATACATTCAAATCTGATGTATAGCTTCCTCAAACACGCCTCTAAACCAGACAAACACACATCCATCACACACTTTTGGCACACACACACACACACAGTTATATATCACTGCTAACAGGCATCTGTGTTTAAAACCCCTAAAAAAATCTACTCTCAGATATACTGTTCACTATTACAGATAAGATACAGACCAAAAACAGAACACACACACGTTTCAGCTGCTCTTAAATATCACTCTTTTCCTCCCTCTCTCTGTTTTGACTCACTCTGAAGTCTATTTCCTCCCTTTTACTACATTTTCCAGGAATAGCTAAAATACTTTTCTTTAAATAGTCGTTCTGTTTGTTTCCTATCTCTGGTGTTTGTTTTATTGTTTATTTTCCTGCGAGATAATAAGGACAGTTCCTGAAACCAGACCAAAGCTCCCACGTTTTCTCCTTCAACAGAGCTGCACATATCTTAAAATAACTGTCCTTTTAATCACATTAAAAGTATAAAATCATGATTTGTTTAGGTGTGATGTCGTGCATCCTCCTTGTGTTTGTGTGCCGGTGTGAACAGGTCAAGGTGAGATGAACAGGAAAAAGGGAACTTCCTGCGTGAGAAGATGTGTTTGTGCGTGTGTATGTGTTTCTGTATGTTAAAATAATTTGAGTCACATGTAGAGGAAACATATCAAATTGCTGCCACACACACATTTAAGTTAATTAGTAAATACCTGAACAATGATACACACCTGATCAAAATCTTAAGACCAGTTAAAAAATTGCAGTAAGTTATATTTTGGGCTGTTGGATTTGAAAAAAGGTTTGAAGTAGAGTTTAAAAAGGCAAAAAGAAGAAATGGGAGTGAGATTAGAAAAAAAAAGCGAACATCTAAACTGTTTGTCTGTTCATCAGCTGTCATCTTTTATAAATTGCTTACTCATTTTTATTGTTTCTGTTTCATTCCCTCTACTCTGGACCTTTTTTCAAACAGTGCAAAATGTAAATTTGTGCATTTTTCAATGGGTCTTCAAAGTTTGATCAGGTGTGTTTACTTTTTCACTTTACTTGATATAATATAATAAGGCTTAAACGATTTTAGAAAAAGATCTAGTGTACAATAACATTTACAGACTTGACAGAAAATTACATCAAACCATTTAATCATCAATAGTTATTACCCTAATGCAAGGATGAAAACTGAAGACAAGAATTGTTTCCAAATGTATTTATTAACAATTTTGCATTAAAAAGTCAATATTTTTGATTTAATAGTCTAAATTTTTAGATATTAAAATAAAAAAATTTTAAAGATGAAAGTTAATATTTGATTTAATGGTCAAAACTTTGCGGAATTAAAGTTGAAATTTGGGAAAAAAATGTCATATATTGAGATAAAAAGATTTTTTTAAAAATAGAAAGTCAAGTTTACGGCTGAAAGAAAAACTGGAGCGATAAGAGAGCAAAATTGGAAACAAAAAGTTAACATGGTGAGATAACATAGTCCAAAAAATTGAGATACATTCGCCAAAATTCTGAGATAAAAAGACAAAATTTGAGCTGAAAAGTCCAAGTTATTAGATTCAGAGACAAAGTTTTGAAATAAATAGTTGCAATTATGAGACAAAAAGTTGAATTTTAGAAACAAAAAGTCAAAGTACTGAGATAATCAAGTCAGATTTTTGAGTCAAAGAGACAGTTATGAGATTAAGAGAAAAAAAATTGAGCTAGAAAGGCGAAGTTGTGAGCTAATAAGATGAAATTTTGATATATAGATTCAATTTAAAAAAAAATATGCATGAACAATCTTTGTAGTCCTTGACCAAGGAAAGAAGGATCTTTTCCAACAGCTTTACATCCACGACACACGTGTGGGAAACAGCTGACAAAACTGAGCCTGGGTCAGTCAGGAGAAAAAGAAAATCACAGCTTTGGCGATCACATGATCAGGATATCTGGAATTTTGATTTCGATCAGAAAACGATTAATTGTTCAGCCCTATAATATACCGATGATAACAATAATTCTGTGGTCTAATACATTTTTCAAGCACTGTATTCACCTTATTGTTGAACATGTCTAGTTATCAGGCTAATGATGCTTATTGGACTGAATATATCATATATAAATGAAGGATTTCTCACAGTTTGCCTGGATAAAAGGAGTTAAATCCTGTCGTTATAGATGTATTATTTGTCTTATTCCTCTAAAGCAGTGGTTCCCAACCTGTGGTCCGTGGCCTCCTGGTGGGCCGCGGAGATATTGCAAGTGGGCCGCCAAATCATTTTCAAAGTAGTCTGAATTTTAATGAAGGGTAATTATATAAAGATAAAAATGTACAGCATAATGTTTAAATATTAAAACTTGGTTACATTTGTAAGGATATTCAACATATTCAAACGTTTGTATATAAGAAAAGTCCGTGAAGAGGGCAAGTTAAAGCCCAACATGTAACATGACCCCAAATTTAACAAAGCAACAAATAAAAGAAACAAATGTTGTATATCCCAAGACTATTATCACTGACCCAACATTTAACAAGTTGTTATATCGTGGGCAAATGACTTTTACTTTCTGGGCTCAGCATCTGTTACATCATTGACCAGTTATCACATTTCGGGTTTTATTACATTATTTTTCTTACTTTTCGGGTCTTTGTTACAAATCAAGCGCTAACAAGGCACGATACAGCCCCCATAATTATATGGTCAGAGGTGGGCCGCGAAAAATTTTTGAGACTTAAAAGTGGGCCCTGACTTGGAAAAGGTTGGGAACCACTGCTCTAAAGTAACTTCTACTCTCTTCTTTCACTACTATTCACACACAAAACAAAGCCTGAAAGTCAAATAAATGAACTTTTATTACACTTTTCGACTGTTTTATATTGAGACAGAAAAGCAGTGAAGTACAGATCTTCATACAGAACCATCTGAAAAGAGAAACAACACCAGTTTTTCTTCCCATCACACAGGATGTGACGCTGCAATCTGAAGTATGAGGACAGCTCGTTTCAGTGAAGGAATTTGTTTTGAACAGAATCCAGACTGAAGCATCCGTCTTATGTAAATCTCGTTGATCTGATGTGGTTTAAGTTATGAAATAAATGCCAAAGATGATGCGCGTGATTACCCAGCCTGTGTTCATGGAATGCAAACAGTCTTTATTATGTACAGTAGATTCACAGTAACAGTACAGAGACACAGGGAGAGCCAAGAGGAAAAAGCCTGAACACTGGAACCATGAAGTCAATCCTGATTTATGTCGTATTTTACAGAAATCTTTAATGTTATTACAGTAACAGCTCCCACTGATAAACCACAACATGGATCTAATGTGACGTTTATATACACTCAAACATACATACTGGCATATCACTACAGTAAATCAAACACTCTAAACAGAGATTAGATTCATTCATTAGACACTTTTAGAGTAAGAAAGAAATATACTGATTAGTTTTTCGTTAGCATCATTTGATAAACACAGCTGTGTGTTCATTCTGGACTGCCAGGTTAGATTAGGTGTGCCAATAATTCAATGTAATAATCCTGATTTAGTAATTTGTGTGATGTTTAAGATTTAATACATGTGTAAGAAAATAAAACACTGGTACAAGTGATCATATTCATACATACAATAATCAATACATGCCTAAACATTCAACATTCAATATAAGGATGTCAGCACACAGTGGCCCTCATTTATAAAACGTGCAAACGATTGAGAAACGCCCAACGCTTCAAATCCCAGGTCTGAGTCAGGAAAATCAGTCTGTGGCCGGAAATTGTTGGATCATATGAGGGTAGAGCAAAAAAACAGAATTTTTTTGTTAAAAAAATGTGAGCTTCTGTTCTGGATTTACTGAAAAAATGTAGAAAGCTCATTGTCAGTTATTAACACACCTCCATGTCCACAGTAAAATCTCTGCAGAAGCCCCCACCCACCCTCTCACTCCAAATGGATTAAGGATGTCTGAACCTTTATGAAACTGGAAAAAATTAGGTACTCACTGCGAGGTCTAGATACAAAATTTAACAAGATATGGTTACCATTCATGGAGCATGTTAGATCCCTACAACTGGATATTGATATTGATATTGACCCTGTTGACTGAACAACCCTCTTGGCACATATCTGTTGAGTGCTGTCTCTTTTATTAATGACATGTGGAACGTATAGTGTGGCAATTACTACTATTTTCATGTATATACCACCTTTTGTGTGTGTGTGTGCGTTTGTTTTTTTTTTGTTTTTTTTTTGTTTTGTCTTGTTTTGTTTTATTTTTTTAAATATTTCTTTTAGATCTGGTTGCATAATAATATCCTCTTGGAACCCTTATAGTTTTGCCATTGTCTATTTGAGGTGTGATACCGCTTAACATATTTTAAATTCTGACACTATGCAATTGATCTTTTGAACGTGTAACCATTGTGTTTATATGTGTTGAAAAATGTTCTTGAAAACGTAATAAATAAATCATAAACAAAAAAAATCTCTGCAGAGAATATTCAGAGGAAGTTTTTTTAGGAAGCTGTAATAACCACAGGATTTACCAAGATTATTATTTCACCCTAAACAACAGTGTCATATAAATCTGAACTGTGTGTGAACAAAGTGGATAATTTGATTACAAAAGACATGAGATCACAACTGATCGGCTCAAAATAACCGGTCTATCCGTGCGTAATTGTGCACAAGCGACTCACTTCTTTGCCAGTTTGTGGGTTAACCTTTTTGCAGTACTGCATAATTAAAATGTTTTATTTTCTGAGTCAGAAAAGATGCAACTTTGTCTGTTTTTATCACCTGTGCCTGAAACTGTCATAGTCCCGGTCGGTGCTCCTCTCACTCCTCAATTCGACCGCAGCTTCTCTCAGAGCTGACAAACACAGGGCACCTGCAGGTTTCATTAAGTCAAATTTAAGACTTTTTAAAACCTTTTTAATGCCACTTTGAATGAAATTTAAGACCAAAAACACAAAAATATAGTCATGATTAGGGGGATTCTGCACAACCAAATTGTAGCATGTGTGTCACTTAATGAGACTCATTCAAGTTTTTGACTGTTTAATGAACATAAAGCTGCTCATTGGTTAATATCTGTATGTAAAAGTGAAAACAGTGACCCATAGTTATAGACTGCCTCGCTAGGATGCAGATAAATCATATCAGCAACTTGTAAAACAGTTTTACATCTCCTTCTCGAAAACACGCGTTAAAAGAATGTAATTAATAAAATGTTAACAAATCCTGCCCTGACAAATTCAATCTTTGCGTAATTCATTTAAGACCAGAATATAACATTTTAATGAATTTAAGACTTTTTAAGGATGTGTAGGAACCCTGCAAACATTTTTAACGGCAATTTTTCCATGTCTCTGGATCTGAAGAGAAATAAGTATGAAGGATGTGTGAATTAAATATTTAAAAGCTGCTGTAGTTTGGTTTGTCACATCCATGTTCCTGATTGCTTCAGTGGTTTCTTTGCAGATTTCTTTGGCTTTTCTGACTCTTTTTAACACTTTTCCTGCTGCCAAATTCTGTGGGTTAGTCTGACTGAACCTGGAATAATTAGAGGCGTGTTGTTTAAATTACCGTTGTTTTCACCTGACTGATTTATCAATACCTGATCAGGTGTATACTGTAATTGCACGTTTCACACACACATAAAGCTCGTTTTTACACCCACATCTGCACCAATTCCCACGCAAGATTAATAAATGAGGGCCACTACGTCCAAAGAAAAACAACAACAGTTATTTCCCCATCACAGTCACAGCATTTCAGTGATCATGTTTATGATATTTAGAGCTTTCCAGGCTTAACAAAAAGAGACAAAGCACTCATTATCCTGTTTGTTTCTATTAGAGAAACCGTCATCATCATTGTAAGCAAATCCAGACGCTACGGTGAACAACAGCAATGAGATCAACTCCAGTTTATGAACACACACATACATACATGTACACAACTATCAACGTCTGAATATCACATACACAGTTCTTAAAAGCTGTTTGGGGATTTTGCCTTTTTTTTTTTCCAAAAGGATGGATCTTTAATGTTTCCAAAGCTGTGATCATTTTGCGTCAGTGTGTGTGTGATTGCTCTGTTTATTATACATCCACTTGGGGAAAAAAGACGGAATATTTTTTCATGCCAGAAACTTCCAGATACAAGTTTTGTGTGATGTTAAACTTCATTAACTGTGCGATTAAGATACAATGACATTTGTTAGTATACAGATGATATTATCTGGGGTACACTCTTCATTTGCGTTCCGACAAAATAAGCTTTATCTTCACATTGTTGCTTTCCTCTCATTATCCTACAGTAGTTTGAATTATTTTACATTTTCTGTGCTCCAGTGTTTCTTCCTTTAAACATTTTCTTGACTAAACACCCCCGTTTCTTCCAGTATCTTACCCTCAAATTAAAAAGACAAACAGGCGAAAAGCTGAAACTTAAGACTTAACTGGTTTAAAGATGCATTTTTCTAAACTTCTAAGAGAAATTTCAGCGCTGCAGAGATGAATCTGTCACCTGTCGTTTTGTTACATTAAGTTTATTGAAAGGTTAGTAAAGTTTCTGCTCTATTTGCCTCTAAAATGAAAAAAATAAAACTATAAATGCAGAGATGTTTGCACAAGAGCTCAGGAAGCTGGAAATGTTAAGATCTTTGCTTTTATGCTACATGAATACTTAAACGGGGATACTTCTCTCTGGGTGGAGGAGGAGGAGGGTGGGGGTCTACTTACAGGTGTTTGAGGGGAGATAATGATGTAATCTGACATTTACTCTGCTATTTTCCTCTTGGAAGGAGGCACCAGGTGAGCAGGCAGGTCTGACGGTAGTTCATGTCCCTCCAGTTTGACTTTAATCAGGTGATTCGCCAACGCAAACTCCTCGTCATCAAGCATCCCGTCTTTATCGATATCCGCCAGCTTCCAGATCTTTCCCAGGACCGTGTTGGGCAGTTTCGACTTCACCATCTCCTTCTTGGCGTTGGCTCCCGTCACCTTCCCGTTGACGGGCGATAAAGTGTAGAAGATCTCGTCGTAAGCCGGTTTGTCACGTGCAACGACCCACTCGGCTTCGTCGATGCCTTCGCCGGCTCCTTCGCCGTAGCCGTGTCCAAAAGGACCGTCCAAAGTACCGTCGAACGCACCGCCCTTCACCACCGGGTTGGGGCGCTGGGTTTCTTCTTGGCGGACCAGGACCATTAAGCCGGCGATGTCGTTGGCCAGCATGTCGTCGACTGCCTCCAAGAGTTTGGGCTTCAGCGGCTGGAATTTGTTGAGATCCTGAGCTTGGAGTTGGTCCTGGAAACGTCACAAAAACAAAAAAGGTCAGAGTGTTAACTTTCAGATCATTATCTATAAGGACTATAGATTAGGATTACTAGGTTAGGATTATCATGAAGGACCCCACCCATCCCGCACATGCTCAGTTTGTCCCTCTCCCCTCAGGCAGGAGGCTGCGGAGCATCAAGCGCAGGACGACCAGACTGAGGAACAGCTTCTTTCCTGAAGCTGTGAGACTGTTGAACTCTGGTGGTCCCCTTTAGTGCCCCCCCCCGACAAATGAACACTGCAATTTTTGCACAGTTTAGTATTTTATTCTGTCTATTTGTTAAAAAGGCTAGTTGATTGTGTTCTTCTTTTATTCTCTTTTTTATTGTATATTTGTATATATTTATTATTCTCATTTCTATGATTGGGCTTCGGGACCAGGGTAACCTAATTTCGTCCCACCCATGTTTTGACATGGGTTGAATGACAATAAACTCCTTGAATCCTTGAATCCTTGAATCCTATAAATAATGACTCCAAAGCTTTCCTCCTGCTTACCTGCATCTTCTTCAGATTGGGGAAATCTCCAGGTGATATCTGATGCTCTCTCTCGATGCGTTTGTAAATATCTCCCAGGCTGCTGATCAGCTCTTTCTTCTTGTTCTCCTTCCCAAACACAGACGGCATTTCTTTCTTCAGTGAGCTGATGATGTAGGCATGGACCTAAGGAGGGAAAACGAAAGATGAGGAAGTATGTAGCTGCTGGTTTACTGGCTTTGACTGCGTTTTTAAAGGTGAACTTCTCTCCAATAATTTAACACCGTCTCCTGTTATCTAAATTATACTTCCTCATAGGGCTGCAAAGGGGTAGAACATCTCCACAAACAGGGTTCCTAAACATTCTTAAAAAGTCTTAAATTCATTAAAATTTTCTGGTCTTAAATAATCGAAGGTCTTAAATTTGTCAGGGCAGAATTGGTCAATGGTGTATTGATTTTACTTAATTTTTTTATTTATTTTCAGTATGCAGTACTTTTTGAGAAGGAGATTTAGAGTGAAAACTGTCTTTCAAGCTGCTGATATAGTTTAACTGCATCCTAGCAAATCAGTCCATAACTAGGGTCACTGTTTGCACTTTTGCATACAGATATTAATCAATGAGCAACTTTATGTCCAAAAAATGGTCAAAAAATAAATTTGAATGAGTCTCATTTAATGTCACACGCTATGATTTGGTTGTAACGCAGTAGGACCCACAAACTATCGACCATATTTATGTGTTTTTGGTCTTAAATTTCTCTCAAAGTGGCATTAAAAAGGTCTTAAAAAGTCTTAAATTTGACTCCCCAAAACCTGCAGGACCCTGACAAAGTTACCTGAAAATTTCCGTGGGGATTTTCGAGAGGAGTATTGGGAATTTTCAGTGTTTTGTTGTAAATAACTTGAATTACTTTATCTGAAAATTCGATTGCTAAGAAATCTTTTATTTTTTACTATCTGTGGTTTTCGTTATTCTGTGAGATAAACAGATTTTGTGACACTGAAGACGATGAAATCCAGGTCCTTGATGAGTAGAAATCCCAACCTGAAGAGAAGCTAAACTAAATACTTTGCCATTTTTAATCAGACTTTTTTAGGGTGCGGATGGTTCATACAGAATATGTCTTGGCTGCTCTAAACACCCAAATCTTCTTTTATTTTTCACCTTTCATGGTTTTTGTTGTTTTTGCAGAAAGCACTAAAAACTGATTGGTGTCATTTATAAATGTTGTTAAACGTTTTCATAATGATGCATGTTTATGACCAGGTAAGTGCACTCAATTTAAATTCCTTACATGCCCCATAAATTCACTTTGTTTCATCTTCATAAAGTGTAGGTTTTCCCATCTATTCTCTTTTATTTTTCAACCTTTGCATGCCAACACTTTTGTCATCCATTTTCTGGATAGTGCTTTATTTATGCTCTGTTTTTTTTTTTTTCAATATTTGCACCTTTTCTCAATATTTATTATTTGTTTCAGTCAGAAACTAAGCACCAGAGGACAAGCTCCGGACGGATTTTCCAAACCCTCATTTTTGATGTGTTTCTTTAAATCCAAGTAAGCCAGAGACATATGTGGGTCAAAAAAAACTGTTTAGGCTTTTTTCACATTTTGTAGGTGAGATAAAACTCTAGACACCCAAATTCATAAGCAAATTACAGTTTAAAAAAGTAGTTTTCATGATACAGCTTCTTTAACTTTGAATCTATTTTCAGGTGGAAACATGAAACAAGAAGTTTTCTCGATTCCCCTGAAGGAAAGTGAGTGTGTAGAATAACAGCTGCTGTTTCGATGTTGAACAGATTTGGCTCAATCTCAAATATGTAGATGCAGGAAGGAGAACTGGATCCCTTGGGACCCAGAATACAGCTGGACAACACAGGCAGACATCCTTTACTGAATGTATTTTAATACTTAAGGATGATCACTGAATCCATTTTAGGTCAAAGAAATTCTGACATTACACTTGAACTTCTGGGTTCTTTGTGCTTTATTGACATGAGTTTATGTAACTAACTAACTAAGTAACATCACAAGACCAGGTCTGTTCCAGAGCAGGAGTCTTGGGACATTGAACACTCCTAGAACCATAAATCTCTCAGATTACCTTTGTTGACATTTGTTTTCAATATTCAACACGAACCTAAGAAGGCTGAAGTGATGGGACAACTTGTATTTGTGTTGTTGCCGTGGTGACGAATGTGTTTGTGCTTCCCTGAATCCACCTCAAGTCCTTGAGGCTCCACACACACACACACACACACACCCCCTATCATTTGTCACACAGGAAAACTGCACTCATTACTCATCTTGATAAACCTGTGCATATGTGTGTGTGTGTGTGTGTGTGTGTGTGTGTGTATCCTAAATGTTTCCTTGAACAGGCAGCGAGCTGTCGCCTCTCATACCTGACTTCCTGTCCAAAAGAGGAAACAGGAAGCAATTCACCGAGAGGAGAATGGCCACATTTGTCTGCTCCTATTAGCTGTGTGACAGGGACAAGCCTTTTCTGTCAAGGTTTACAGCCGCACGGGGAAAGAGTGAGTGATGGGAGAGCAACACACACACACACACACACACACAACAGTAGCTTTACTACCTTTGCTAATCTGGCTCTTTTGATCAGATCGTTGAGTTTTCGGAGCGCTGCGTTCCTCGGTAAAGACTGGATGTCCTTGAATAAATCCTGCTCCTCTGCTTCAAACAGCTTCCTGTTGTCAGGGATGAGCAGAGGGTGGGACCAGAAGGACCCGATGTAGACACGGATCACCTGTCAGAGAGAGGGGCGGACAGAAAATCAACAGCAGGAAAAAACAAGGTAAAACATGGTGCATCAAACAAATGGCTTTTTATCACACATTAGAGGAATATACAGACAGATCGGCACCAAACTGAAAACTTGAATTTCTTTTTCTCCACTGAAATGAGTCAATTTTAAATCAATATTTTACAGAGCGCAATTCTTAAATTCCTAAAAGGAGTTTTTAGCTGCTCCTAAAAAAGTTTAGTTCCACACTTACAGTTGTGCCCAAAAGTTTACACCCCCCAGCAGAATCTCTGATTTTTTGGCCTTTTCTCAGAAAAAGTGAATGAAACACAAAATCCTTTCTGTCACTCATGGTTAGTGGTTGGGTGAAGACATTTACTGAAAAAAAAAAATAGTTACTCTTTTTAAATCATAATGACAGAAACTTCAAAAATGACCCTGTTAAGAAGTTTACACAACTCTGGTGGTTTTGTCCTGATAAATGCACAAAAGTGAACACAAATGTGTTTGAATGTCTACTAAAGGTAACCATCCTCACCTGTGATCTATTTGCTTGTAATCAGTGTGTGTGTATAAAAAAATGAACAGGGTCATTTTTGAAGTTTCTGTTGTCATTATGATTTAAAAAGAGTNGTTTACTCTTTTTAAATCATAATGACAACAGAAACTTCAAAAATGACCCTGTTAAGAAGTTTACACAACTCTGGTGGTTTTGTCCTGATAAATGCACAAAAGTGAACACAAATGTGTTTGAATGTCTACTAAAGGTAACCATCCTCACCTGTGATCTATTTGCTTGTAATCAGTGTGTGTGTATAAAAAAATGAACAGGGTCATTTTTGAAGTTTCTGTTGTCATTATGATTTAAAAAGAGTAAACACAGCTGTTTGTTAATTAATGTCTTCACCCAACCTCTAACCGTGAGTGATAGAAAGGTTTTTGTGTTATCATTCATATTTTCTGAGAACAGGCCAAAAAAAATCAGAAATATCTGCTGGAGGGGGTGTAAACTTTTGGGCACAACTGTATGCTTTAAATTAGTTGCAGAAGCAAACTCAACCATTAGAGAGAAGACTTGTTATTTTTAGATCGTTGATATCATGATACACACTGATTGGCAGCCTGAATGTTCCCAAGGATAGATGCAGGTGAATGCAGAGGCAGAAAAACACCAAATTAAAAAAGTACAGTGCTACAGAACAGAAATTTTGCCACGTCTCACCCAAACCTTTGATATCTTTGCTCTGAAAAACCAAAGTGAAATCACAGCAGTGTCGGAGGAAGAGGGATCGTTTCAAGAGTCAGAGTAGTTTTGCATGCACACCCATGCAAATCACTTCTGTTCATACTTCACCGAAGAAGTGAATTTAAATCTTTTTGTTGAAGCTGTTTTTCAGTAGGTGGGTGAAACAACATAGAGGCTCTTCCATATTTTTTTGGGTTGCAAAGCTGGAGGATGACTTAAGCATATTTGTACTGATAAACCAAAAACAGATTTTCATTGTGCGATATCTTCAAAGAACACACGACTTGAGATGCTTTGTGTTTCATTTGCATGCGACTGATGATCAGCAGGTTCTGTTCGCACTGATGAGTTGGGGACACATCTATAAGCAGCTGCTTGAAGCCTTTGTTATGAACAAAGCTGTAAAAATTAAAGTCTTACTGTAGATAATACATACACTTTTGAGAGGTTTCTGGAAAATTAAGAGTTAATAGTGTTGTACAGTATTTTTTGGGATGTCACACTGAGCTTGTTAAAATCTGATTTATAACAATGGCAAAAAATTTAATAGCGGTTAATAATGTAATAAAAGTGCTGAGCTTGAAATGTAATAAAAACCAAAATGTAATAACTGGTTGACAATAAAAAGTTAACACATTTTGGGTTTTAAAATATTTTTTGATTACATTTCAGGCTCAGCACTTTTTTTTTCTTTATTAACCAGTTATTACAGATTGGGTCATTTTTTTTACATTTTCTTTTTTACATTTAAGGTTGTTGGTGCATTTTAGGCCTTTGCTACACATTGGGCACAGAAAGAGCCTGCAGCTACTTCAATTCCCACTTCCTGGTGTTATTTTTAGTCATAGTTTCTATAATATAATAATAATAATAAGTTTCTCTTAAATGCTTGTGGTTTTTGATGAGACATACAAGTCACATTTATTAAGTGATTTGGCAGCTACTGTCACGTGTCGGCCTTGAGATGCACTTCACCACGGATGATGGGTCTTTTTTGAATTGCTTTCTAGTTTTTTGCTACCTGTATCTTACCTGTAACATGCAATATTGCCACATCACTTTTTCAAGCACTGCTCTTGCTTCAACTAAGCTTTCAGTCGGACAAAACTGTTTACAACATCCTGCCAAAACAAGGTTGTTTGGTTCCACCACAGCAACACAAACTCAGTGTTTCTCACCAGACACTGCAAATAAAAGCAAAGGGAGCAGTAATTACAGTTTTCATGCTTCTCAATGCTGACGTTTTATTTATATTTCTGTCTGAAGTGACTGTTCTACCATTTTTCTAATCCTTGCTGTTTATAAAGTCCGTTGTTGGTTTTTTTGACCCCCAATTTTCCCTGTTTACCTCAGGGGTGTTTACTATTTTCCCCAGCGACCACATCAGGGCACCGTACACTCTCATCAACTGCTGAGTCTCAATCTGGTCAGCCTTGTTCAGCACAACTCTGAGGAAACAAAAAAAAAAAGATAAATTCTGATACATGTGAAAGCCAAAAGTGTTGATTAGACACTGGAACAAGCTCCACTTTTCCTGTCTCACCTGATTTTGTCCTCGTGGTTCTTCAGGGCCTTTATCACCTCTGAGAACTCATCAGAAATGTCCAGTTTGTGGGCGTCAAAAAGTAATATGATCCGATCCACTCGCTCGGCAAACCACTCCAAGACAGCCGCAAAGTCATAGCCTGAAGGGAAGGAGGAGGTGAGATTAAGAAAAAAAACTGCTGGGGTGTAAAAGAAAAAGTGAAAATGAGATTTCAAATGTAGACAGGGGGTGTTTAGATGAATCTGTTTCCTTTTATTTCCTGTTTCTTTGCTCCCTCCTCATAAAAAAAGCCACTTTATTGCCGGTGGAATAATCTGCCCACACGACGTAAAGCTTAGCATGAATGAGCTTTTACGATGATAAATGATCCACTCTATGTTTAATCTGTGACCTAAACCATGAACCTCAGCTGTGGTGTTGCAATTTTCCCAGGAGGAAACCATAACACTGGCTTCAGGTCATTGAAGAGGCGATGTGAAGGACGCCCTTATTACAACATGCTGAGAGAAAAGAATGCGTGTTTGTCGAGCGAGGCGGTGCCAGGGGTCAACTTTGTGGATTTATAAAACTGAATAATGAGAAGAGAAAGTACTAACACTGATGTTTCCTCTTCTTATTTGGCTGAGGTTTGATTTCTCTGAGTGTAAAATATGCTGCAGTGAATGAGGGTGGCTTCAAATGCATGACAGACTTAATCCCTTCCAAATTCCTCTATAATGCATGAATAAATGAATCAGTGATTGACTTGACTTTCTCGTCTTCTCAAGGACAAAGCTGATTCTTACCTTAAGGGTTTTTTTGAATATGAGAGGGACCAAGAACAAAAAAGGACAGAACAACAGATGACTGAGCTAAAAATTCAAAACATGTCAGGTCTGAAAAGAACAAAGTGTGAGTGGTTAAGCAGTCGGATTATGGAACATCAGCTCTTGTTTGTTATAAGCAGGTACTTTAGTGGATTAGTGTTAATACAATGAGTGTCAGACTTTCTTCGCAGTTACTTTTGACAAAAGCTTCTCTGTTCAAATGAAAAATCAACAAGTTAGATACATCTTTGGGTGACTCAGGGAAAACTTTGTCCTAAACCCCAATCTTTTTATACAAATCAAAATCTTTAGACCAACTGAAAAAACTGCACAAAGTTACATTCTGAAGTTTTTTTTTTTTTTTTTCAATAAATTGCTTATTCCATCCTATTTTCTTGTCTCACTTCTGTTGCTTCTTTTTAGCGTTTTGAAACTCTACTTATAATCTTCTTCACTGTGACTTTTTGCAACAACTGGACTCTCAGGTGTAATGCATGCCATCACTTTACAAATGTGCAATATACTTTAAAACTTTATAAAACTGTGCAACTCCCTTTAGAAATATGTTCAATATAATATTCATCATGTGTATTGTGTAAATAAGATATTGTACATTATCATTATTGTTATCACTACTGCCTCTATTATTGTTATAGTTAATATCATTATTTTTTATTACAACTGCTATCGTTATACTATCATTATCATCATTATTGCTATATTATTATTATTATACAATCACTACTATTATTATTATCTTATATTTTATTTTATATTATATATTATTATAATTATGTTCCCATTCCTATGCACATATGGAATCCCTCTCAGGTACACACAGCATACTTGAATACATCTTAAAGCTCTATTTATGTTTAACTTTATTTCCATTTTATATATTTATATATTTTTAATGGTGCGGATGTCCGGTGAATGTCCTTTGTGTATGTGTACAGTGCTGTGAATTGTAATGGAAATGTCAATTTCCCTGATGGACACACCTAAAAGGATCAATAAAAGTACTATCTATCTATCTATCTATCTATCTATCTATCTATCTATCTATCCATCCATCCATCCATCCATCCATCCATCCATCCTTCCATCCATCCATCCATCCATCCATCCATCTATCCATCCATCCATCCATCCATCCATCCATCCATCTATCCATCTATCTATCTATCTATCTATCTATCTATCTATCTATCTATCTATCTATCTATCTATCTATCTATCTATCAAATTAAACAGTGCAAAATATAAATTAGCGCAATTTTTCTACTGATCCTCAGATTTTGATCAGGTGAATATTTCTCATTTAACACTTCACCTATGAGCCCCGGTCTTGTTTTTCTCTGGTTCATTTTGTTGATTATTCATTGTATCCTCATTGTAAAGAAACCAAAAGTTAAGTCGTAGCACAATTCATGTAAAAGAAATCCTTCCAAAAATGTAGCAGTGCCTTTCCGCTCTGCTCTGAGAGAACAGAAAAAAACTGGCTGTAAAGCTTTCGCAAAGAGACGGATACCTTGATAATCTAAATTTAAGTGGATTGTTCTTCACTTGGTTCAGGGAAAAACATGACTGGTAGCTTCATAATTGCCCAAAACCTTGACTATAGTAAGAAAACAACTTTTAGCTGAGACTTCTTTTTCTGTGCTCTGCATTTTTTCTTTTTTCAATTCAACGAGCAGCTGAGCAACTTAAGAAGAAAGCCTCTGTCAAGATCTAGGGCAAAGGTGTTATCCCGAATGACATAATCCTGAAAGTACACTTACATGAAGAGTACATTCTGCACTCTCTAGAACAGTGTGCAAAATCTTACAATCAAACACCGCAACTTCACACTTAAGAAAAATGACATTCACAACACTTCAATGATTGTAACCATCCATCTCCGGTGAGGATAAGAAGCGTTCAGCGTTTCACACTCAACTTTTTGACCACTCTGAGTACGCCAGCTAAGAAATCAAAGTGCACTGTTTTTCCATACTGTCACTTAAGGGGGTCATAAAATTAAACCCAACAACAGAGATAACTGCTAAAATGTCTATTCCTCAGGGTATTGGTGGGGTTTTAAAAAATATTTAAAGGTGATCAATCAGAATAGCCAAATATAAGGCCATTAAAAGTGTTAAATTTGGTCTTAGAGGTATTACTTTTTGAAAAATTGGTTTTAATTTTTCAGACTATGTTGTGCTCTGATTCAAATTGTACATTGTAAAAATTGCATTAGTTGGTTTAAACGTAAATTTTTGGATATCTCGGCACATAATCCATGACTTGCTGACTGGGTTTTGACCTTAGCTTTTGACTTTCTTCGGCGTCATTGTCATGGGCAAATGCAAATTTCCTGACAGCTGGGTGGAAGACCCGGAGTTTAAAGACTGGATCAAGTCCATAGTTGGAAATAACCTGCAGGCAATTTGTTCAGGTTGCAAAAATGTCATCAACGACAACTTGATGGGAGCTAACGCACTTTGGTCGCATATGAAATCTTCTAAGCATCAAAGTGTGCGTTGTTTGGTTTAAAAAGAAACTCTGAAGGTAGTAAAAAAGGTATTAAAAGGTATTGAATTTAACTTAAGGATTGTTGTTTATACCTGTTCCTGAAGGTTTAAAACGGACAATACACAAAAGAAACTCCAGAGAAACACCCAGCAAATTTTTCCCCAAACCATTTGACAAATGCGCAGTGAAGAACAGGAATCAGTCCATTAATTCTCCAAAGTATCACTTTCATTAGGCTCTTTGCGTTTGACTATTTTCCAAGTGTTCTTAGTCAATACCTCCATAAGGACATCTATGAAGGCAGCTATAGCCTGACATCTCTTCATCTGGGTGTGCACACACATACACAGAAAATATGTACAGTGGTAAAACAATGCAACTAAATGAGAGAAAAGCAATGAGAACAAAAACATGACACATGAAAACAAGAGCACAAACAGAAAATGCAAAAACTTATGGATGAGGTTTGATGAGAAAAAGAAAATGAAAGTGAACACACACACACAAAGGCTCCACTACACACAAACACACACACACAGAGTCTCTAGAGACAACACAGCTGTGCTGACTCAGTAGAGGTTAATGTTGGCCTGTAGTTTACATCCAGCAGACAATAGCAGGGTCACACCTCACTGTGCTGCTTATTTGGTTTGACAACATGTTGGGAGACTTTGCCTAAATAAACAGAAAGATGACGGGAGACGATGTGGGTCTGTAACAATCAAATTACCTCTAATTGTAAACAGAATGTTAAAGTCTGTTTATGCTAACTGAACATTTATCCTCAGTTTGTTTTTGTCTCAACAGAAAAGCTGCAGAAATTGTGTTTGCATGACAAGGAAGGAACAAGACCCAGCCCTGCTATGAAGTAATGCACTGAACTCTGATGGCCGCGATGTTTCGAGATCTTACTCAGGCAGTGTTAGTTTATGAAAATGTCTTTTGGAGAAAGAGCTGAGAAACACAGCTGCTTGGAGCAGAGCTGGAAACAAAAAGTACAATACAAAGTGCCATAATGAAGAAATCACAACATGATTATTTGACAATGACGCCCTCCAATGATTAACCTCTGAGGAATATGATCAGCACTCAACAAGCCTTATCTGTCAAAAAGATGACATTAACTAATTAATTTAGACTCTTGCTTTCAGGAGAAAACAAACAAAGAATAAAAATCAAGAGTAGACGTGAAAGGAAGCAACAAAGAAATGTAAAGATAGATGGAGAGGAACAGTGAGTGAATGTGGGAAAGACTAAATAACAGTGTCCTTTAATTCTTCCTGCTCTTTTGTTTCTGTGAGCCGTTGGTATGGCAATGCCAGCGTTCAGCTCTGGGAATGCCAACCTCCCCGAACACATATCAAAGTGCAACATGGGAGGAATTCTTGTGGGCCTTTCACGACTAAACTTTGCAATGAGGTCATTTTATTCAGTCCAACANTAGCAAAAAAAAAAAAAAAAAGTAGCGAAAACCATTGAAAAAAAGTGACAAAAACTGTGACAAATGGTAAAAATGGCCAAAGTCAACAAAAATGGAAAGACAGTTGGGATTAAACTTAGAAAATAGTTGCAAAAAAAGAGTGAATAGTGTCTTAAAATTGACAAAACAACAGAAATTGGAAAGAAAATTGGGATTGAATATGGAAAATTGTTAGCAATATGAAACAAATGGTCCAAAAGTGGGAAAAAAGAAGCGAAAAGTGACTAAAATGGACATCAACCAGCCACAAGTTGTAGTTTTAGTGGTTTGTTGTGCTGTAATTAGTGTTACTGTTTATGTCCTACAAAGTGTATGTTTGAAAACATAGAAGATTGGAACCTAGGAACAACAGTACAAAAAATCAATGCACGATAGGAAACAACCGCAATTAGATTATTTTGCAAATTTTTCAGCCCTGAAACATGCTTAGTTCTGAAGGTGATCGCAAAATGGAGCTGTGAGCTTCATTGTAGGACAATTAAAACCTTAGAGGAGCAGAAAGATAAGTGGGGTTGGGGCGTTTTCCTCAGGGTACCAGAAAATAATAAGTAAATGCAAACACACGAGTTCTCCATGTGAGTTAAAGCTCATGTAAATATAACTGAAACTCAAACATCAACTAAAACAATTCAAGCAGAAGAAAGCGAAAACACTATAGTATCTGCTGTACATTAAAGTGTTAAAACTTTCTGTGTGTGTTTGAGAGATAGAGCACATTCAAAGCTTCTTTTCTGTCACTGCTTCCTGTTCTTTGAAATGAATGAGCCATAATCCTCCTGATAGCTAAAAGCTAAAATAAACACAGAGAGAGAGAGAGAGAGAGAGAGAGAGAGAGAGAGAGAGAGAGCCAAAGGAAATGCTGACAAGCTCGTTTGGACTTCACTGGGATGAGGGGGCTGCAGCCGAGTAGGTCGAAGTGAACGAACACTGACACATTGTCTCACACACACACTCTCACAAACACACACACAAAAAGTGAGGAAGATGAAAGTGTGAGTGTCGTGTGTGTTCATCTAACCTCGACTTATTCTCTGTTTCTCTCCTGACAGGATCCCTGGTGTGTCAATCACGCTGATGCTCTCCAGCACTGGGTTAGGCAGCTGGGCACACACAAACCTGGGACACACACACACACACACACAAGAGAGGAGAGTTTAAAAAAAAAAAGCCGACAGAAGTGTAAAACACATTAATAACAAACATCCTCCCTCTCTTCTTCTCTGCATCTGCAGCTGTATCAATACCAACAGGTTACTGATCGTCCTCACTGTGAACTCCCACAGTCCCCTGAAGAGACGACTCACTTTTTGCCAGATTTTTTCTCTTTCCTGAAGGATGACTCTGCAGAGATCACTGCCTGTCTCTCTCTCTTTCTCTGCCTGTCTCGCTCTCTTACAGAGGGCCATTAAAAGAGAGAAGCCTGACCAGTGAGCAGAGGGAAATTCAATCAACCAGGAATGTCGAGCTCTGGTGCGGATTCTCACTCGTACTCTCACTCGCTCTTTCTCCTCCACGCTCTCCTCAGTGTTTCCCCCTCTACGTTCAAATACTCAAACACTTACATCACTCTGTATTTTCAGCCAGGACACACCCAACAGCCTCTGCCATCATCTACATGTGTGTGTGTGTTCACCTGTTGAGGAATGCATTTCCAAACGCATTCAGCTTTCTGAAAGGCTTCTTGGGGTCGACCACTAAAGCGTTGCCAGGGATGACGCCTTCGGAGTCGCCGTGCATCACCGCGATGAAGGAATCTGTGGTGGGTTCGGGGCCGATCCGCATACCGGGAAAATCCTGCTCCAACAGGTAGCTGTAGAGTAGAGTAGATGGAGTGATATAGCGTTAAACCAAACAACCCAGGATGAGGTGTTTTTGAGAAATGGACCCTACATAAAAGCCTTTATCACAGAAAATAATCCCTCTCTGAGATGCCTCGTGAGATAATACACACGATGAAGAGGGTTTTTTTTGTTTGTATGTGTGAGATGAAAAGACGGATGGATGGACAGATCAGGGCGGTGTTGACAGATGCTGTACCAATCCATTATGGTGAAGTGAGAGAGTTGAGCCAGAAGACAAAGCTCTCAACTTTCTGGTTAATCTTTATTCCGACCATAGACTGTATAATGAGTGGACGTAACAACGTTCGGCTCAAACTGAAGCCTCCAGCAGATGCCCCGCCCCCTGGTGTCTGACTGCAGTATAGGTCATAAGCCCCGCCTCCCCATGTATTCCAGATAGGAGCCGGGAAAACTTAAAAAATAACGATACCTCGTAGAAACGTTTCTCTCATCTTTACTCTAAGGTAGTATGACGATGCCATCTGGCTGCATGGTGTTCAGGTGTTTTTTTTCCTGAGAAGTTGGTTTCTCATTAGTTATTGGACGTTAAAAACCGCGATATAAGTTTCGTTTTACGATAGTTGCCAGCTGCCGTTCGTGAGTAGTTTTTATCGGGGATATAAGAAACTTCGGGAAAGAGCCAAAAGGAGACTAAACCTTCTGAAGAAGAAGAAATAAATATTTTAATTTCTCTTTTTTACTCTGCTCCACCGGAAATTCTCTACTACGCAGACTCTGGCTGCACAATGGCGGCTAGAGAAACGGGGTTTTTTGGCTTCAATAATGTTGAACGGTGACAGGCGGAAGCACGCTGTCCATTCTATATACAGTCAATGGTTCCGACCCTCACCTTTGGTCATGAGCTGTGGGTAGTGAGCAGGATGAGTAGTGATAAGATTTTATTTATATCAATGCCCTCATAGATTTCCTTTGTCAATCCTTCCTGGGAATTTCTTGAGTACAAAAAGTAGCTTTACATTTTTTTTTAATCAATAACATTTTATTGAGTTTGTAAGTACATAGTGGTCAATGGATTTAGATATCTCCAGATGTAAATAAATATAAATGAGTAAAATTTACTCATCAAGTTTGTCACCAAGCTATGCTTTGAGTTCATTTGGAACCTTGAGCTTGCCGTAGTTATGCCAAAGTTAGCCCTGAGTCTGCACGACCTGTTTGGGAAACATTTACCTGTTAGTCATTTGACATTTTTAAGTTTTAAGTGTTACTCACAAAAAGTTATTGTGATGTGTTTCTGTGATGAAAGTTGATATATACCTATATGGTCTGTGGTACATTAGGAGATGTATAACATGTTGAATGAATTGAATATGAAACTCTTCTGAGAGATTAACGTACATTTTCCCGGGTGTTCAGTTTTACAGCTTCTATAGAAAAGTTTCGAGCGGAAAATCCTGAATCAGAGTTTTCTTGGATTTCTTACAGTCGACGTAAGGTTTGCCTCATGTGAATAATCGTTAAGGGAATTTTTAAGAATAAAGGATAATGATATCAATGGATTTAACCGTTTCTAATAAATTCTCTACAGCAGCAGTTCCCAACCTTTTCTATCTTGGGGACTACTTTTACGTCTCACTAAATGTTTGTGCCCCACCTCTTACCAGCCTCTGACCCCATAAATATGAAGGCTATATAATATATATTGCCTAGTTAGAGCCCAATTTGTAACAAAGACCTGAAATGTCATAAAAACAGTGCAACAATTACCAGAAATGTAGTAAATGGTTGATAATGTAACTAAAGTGCTGAGCCAGAAGTGTTTAAAAATAAGTAATAAAACCCAAAATATAATTTGTCAATGATGAAACAGGAGCTAAAAACTTTTCCTTTTGCCGTTATTACATTTTAGGCTTAACGCTGTTTTTTACATTTTAGGTATAATAACATTTTTAAAATTACATTTCGGGTCATTTTAATATTCTTAAGACCATATTTGTATCTTTATAAAACAGCTCCTGACAAAAATAATAGCTTTTTGGAAATGATTTGGCGGCCCACTTGCAATGCCTCCACGGCCCACCAGGGGGCCACGACCCACAGGTTGGGAATCACTGCTCTACAGCAACCTGTCCAGAATAGACCCTAACCCTCACCAAGACTGTTAATTCTGGACCTGTTAAACGTTGGACATGGATTCATGTGACATGAAACTAAATTGATAATCATGATTTTGCAAGACATTGGCCTAAGTTTTGCATGTTTTAGGCATTTGTGTGGAAAAAAATTTGAATACCCCAAAAGTATCTTCAATGTTTGATATTAAAAAGCTGCTGCAGAGGGACTTCACAATCAGATTGAGAACCACTACGTATAGGTCATTTTCTTTATTCAGACTTACCATTTTACATCAACTAGTTTTTGACCAGACGGAAATCAATCTTGGAAGACCTTGTTCCAACGTCCCTTATTAAATGTAGTAGTTGTGTTATGTTCGGTCACGAATCTTGAGACGTCGTATTCCAAACTAAATTCAAACGAAAGACCTACTCCTACTTGTGATTTATTGAGATAAAGTTGGAGGCATTTTGCCAAAGGTGGAGCAAAATGATCACAGATCTAAGTGCTGGAAGGGAGATATTTGATTATCCCACCTCACAAACATGCTGAAGGGTTGGCATGAGGTAAATAATGTAGTCCTAGCTGAATTCTCAGACTCCAAACCTCCGCTGGTCTCTCCTTTGTTTATACAACTTCATAAACAAATTTCGACTGTTGTCCGGACCAGTTTAAATGTTCGTACAGTTTGAGGACAAAACAAATGATTACTACTTTTTGTCGACTGGCCCCAGTTTTCCAATTCCCCGTCTGTTGGTTTGTGAAGTGAACTACGTACAAACCAAACTGTGTTCTGCTTCTCATGTTTCCCCAAATTAGATCAAATTGTTTCCCATCTTTCAGCGAGTAGACGTCTCTCATCGCTGACTCTTCAAACTAATGTGTTTCAGGTCTGATAGGTCCAATCCCTGTCTGTTACATCAGTGGTACAAATGAAGATGAAGTACGTTCCTGTTGAGTTTCGCTGCCCTGACAAAGTGAACACAGGCCATAAAAGAGGAGATTTAGGCAGAATGCTTTAACTCAAAGAGCCATAAATCTCCGGTATGAGACGGTGGGATGTGTCTGCATCTTAACTGCTGCCAGATGTGAGGATGATGCACTTAACCATCTCCTCAAACCCACACACACACACCTTGTCAGAGGAGCCAACAGTGCCTGGCAGAGCGGTCTCCCTGCACACGTGTCTGTGTACTGTCTGTCCGTCAGTGTGTTTAAGTCTGTGGGGAGGTTGTGCAACAGCAGCAGATAACGTGTGTGATATCATGAACGTTATGGAGAAAGGAAATTTTCCAGATGCCATGAAGTGATGTAAAATTCCATAGTATTAAAGCAAAAACATGTCAAGCTCTCTCAAAATAATGATCTTACACTGCCCCGTGTCTAGAGCACTCCATACCTTTGTGTGTATGTGTTTACATTCACTACGGCTACAACCGTCGAGTGAACACTGAAAAACTACAGTATGTTTTCCACTTTTTAATAGTCTTTTAACTTTCACATATAGAAGATGAATGTTGCACTTTCAGAGACAATTTTCAGTAACATTTTAAGTAAAACAGTTGCTGATTGTTTTATTGTGTACACACTAAAGTTTACACACTTGTAAATTCAGTTGGAGACTGTTGACTTAAGAGCAAGTTTTGTATCTGTAGAAGAGATGAGAGTTCATTTTTGGACGACAAAGGCAATAAACAACGACACATGTACCCAAGAATGTGGCAAATTAAGCCATGTTTCCACCAAGTGGACCAGCATGGGTCAGCACAGTTTGTTACCAACCATGTCCTTCTTGGTAGGTAGCGCGTAAACCGGATGCTGATAGCTGAGTCAGGTATGTAATAGCGTAACGCCATAGCAGCGCAACACAGTGTGCACCATTACTAAATCCACCAAAGAAGAAAATCGCAACACAGTAAACAAAGAGCAACAATAGAAGACATCCAGCAACTCGTCTTCTTTGTGACTGGCATGTGGCTCTTTGTTTTAAAAAAAAGTTATCTCAGGAAGTGACGATTCCTCTAACCAGTCAATGGACAACAGTGTTTCTGGGGTTGGATTGGTTTGTTTGGCCCTCCATTAGAAGGGTGCCAAAAAGTGGGACGGTATTGGTTGGGAATTCGGGTACCTGTCCCAGTTTTAGTCAAAGGAAACCCTTCAAAACACGCACTATACTGAGAAAAACCAAACTGAACTGCTTGGTGGAAACATGGCCTTACATGACACTAAAAACTCCAAAGATGCACCATGTATTGAAAGAATACTCCTCATTGGAGTCTAACTGGGACGTCCCAATACAGTGTTTTCACATCCAGTACGATACCGATCGTGTGGACTTGAGTATTGGCTGATAATGATATTGATCCAACATGATATCAGGAAGAATGGTGTGATGTTAAGCTCTACTTGTGGGTCTTTATGGCTTGAATATGCATTTGGGGAATGTTTAAAGTTTAAATGTATTTAACTTCCCCAGTTCTGTGCCACGATAGGAAACTTGTGCATTACATAAAATGTCTTTTTCAGACTTAAATGAAAAATACTGCCAATACTGTATCACCCTTACTCCTTGGTACTTTGTAAGCACCTTAGCTCGCGCTGTTGTTGTGATCTCGTAGGCTCTATGTGCTGGACCCAGGCGCTGCAAGATAGATGCTCCAAATGACTGCTTCTATCAGAGATTTTAGATGCAGGCTGATCAAATCAGATATTCATTTTTTGCTGATATCGCACCAATATTCGATAGCAATGTTGAATCGGGACTCCCCTACAGCCTAGACCCTTTACTGAATGTCACTTCTCCTTTTCTTATCCCCACAATCCCCTGTCTCTTTTCATGTATCTTATGCTAGAAAGTCAAAAACAAAAGAAAAAAGTGATACAAATAACACCATTTGTTTGAAAAAGTGCCATAATTATATCAATCTGATGGTTCTCGCCATAGACTGTATAATAAGTGGACGTAACAACGTTCGGCTCAAATTGAAGCCTCCAGCAGATGCCCCGCCCCCTGATGTCTGGCTGCAGTATAGGTCATAAGCCCCGCCTCCCCATGTATTCCAGATATGAGCCGGGAAAACTTAAAAAAATTACGAAACCTCGTAGAAACGTTTATCTCATCCTTACGCTAAGGTAGTATGACAATGTAATTTGGCTGCATGGTGTTCAGGTGTTTTTTTCCCTGAGAAGTTGGTTTCTAGTTAGTTATCGGACGTTAAAAACTGCGATATAAGTTTTGTTTTACGACAGTTGACAGCTGCCGTTCGTGAGTAGTTTTTATCGGGGACATAAGAAACTTTGGGAAAGAGCCAAAAGGAGACTAAACCTTCTAAAGAAGAAGAAATAAATATTTTTATTTCTCTTTTTTACTTGGCTCCACCGGAAATTCTCTACTGCGCAGACTCTGGCTGCACAATGGCGGCTAGAGAAACGGGTTTTTTTGGCTTCAAAATCGTAGAACGGTGACAGGCGGAGCCACGCTGTCCATTCTATATACAGTCAATGGTTCTCGCCTAACGCTAATTCAGGGTTTGAGTTCTGATATCCATGAACATGACATTTCCCTCTGCACCACTGTGGTTTCAAAAGAAAGGCTTTTGATAATTCGCTCTATTGAGGAGCCAGGAGGGGAAGTATAGAACAAATGCAGAAAATCAATCTTTTTTCTCTCACTGGAAAGAAAACAGGCTCAGATTACTGACCTCTAAATAACTGCTACAGAAGAGAGACTAAATCATCCTCCTTTTCCCTCCTTGTTCACGACACCGCACAGATATCTATTTACTTATTTTGCTCGAGTGAAAAGTGATAAAATAATAGTGATCGCTCTGCTCCCCCCACCCCTCCATGAATTAAGATTGATGATGTGAGTGCAGCAGCTCGGAGTTACTCAGCAGTTTGTACATTCTGTGTCTCACTGCTACAATGTGGGGTCATGCTGCTGACTGCTGGGTGTTGAAAGAAGAGTAAAGCTTTGAAAATTTAAGGGGAGAAAGAAGAGATCTGTGAGAATGAGATACAGAAGAGGAAAGAGAGACAGTGCAGGGACGTCTGCTTGGTCCTGTCTTGCAGCAGGAAGTCACTAACAGCATCCTCTCTCAGGCTTTGAAAGCTTTATCCCACTAATTACTCTGTGTGTGTGTGTGTGTGTGTGGGTTTGTGTGCATACTTGTGAGAAGGGAAAGATGTTAGTAGCAGCCTTCAAAAGAGGCCTAACACCCAGCTGTTAATGTGTCCTGCTGTCACAAATACATAAACAAACTCAACGCAGAGATATTCCAGGTCAACTTTTCTTCTATACTTATGAGATGCTACGATACATTAGGTATTAAATCTGAATATTTGCAATGTTAGGAATGTAACTGGCACTTTAATCTAAATGAAATATCTGGATCAGTTTCCCTTTGAGTCATACAAAGTATTTCAGTTAATCTTACACAGAAACAGCACTTTTATAACTACTTGTCATGTTAAGTGTACACATCTGTCAGTCTAATTTTCCAAACCCACACACACTTCATCAGGCAGCCTGTGGTACCAGACAGAGCTTTATTAAGTTACATGTGAATGTGTTATGTTAGCGGTCACATAAACTTTTTTATGGTTTCAGTGAAGGTTGCAGAGGTGTGGCTCCAAACAGTCAGGCTACAAGTGTTTGTGTGTATGTGTGTGTGTGTGTGTGTAAATGTGTTCTCTTTTATTTTCATGTGTTTTTGATTGTTTTAAGGCAACTGTGTTTGGTTCATAAGCCAAATGTGAAACAGTGAGACGGTGAAGTCGGTCTGGGTGTGTCAGCCTCACCCTCTCTTTCTGGTGGCCTTTGTTTTATGTATCAGTGTTTAAATCTGATTCTTACACATTAGAAACTCTTGCAGAATATGCATGTACATAAGGGCTGAATGATTAGCAAAAATGATCAAATTGCGATTATTTTTCCCTATATTGCAATTGCAGTGTATGTGTTGTCAAACTAACACAAGCAATAAACCACTGGTTGTTAAAAAGAGCTCAATGTTAGATCAATTCAACTACATATGAATAAGTTTTAAAAGATCACTCATTTCAGAAAGTGAAACTCAGATGTAATACAAACTTCCTATACATAGATTAATTATGTCATACCTTTAGTACTAGATATGTTGATGATTATGGCTTACAGATGGTGAAAACCCAAAGTTGAGTGTCTCAAAAATTAGATTACATAAGGATATTTCAAACAGAAAAGTCAGGTTTCAAAAAAAGTTTGTTAATTTCTGTTCACTCAATACCATTTTTGCTACTTGTGACTGATTTTTTGCCCATTTTAGTCACTTTTTACTTATTTTTTGCTGCTTTTGGAACATTTTTTGCATTGACTTTTGTAGTTTTCTCACAATTTTCACCCATTTTCACCCATTTTTGCCACTTTAAACCAATATTTCTGGCTATTTCTTGCTTTGTTTAGTGGAGCAAAGTTGAGTTATACTGGTGTAGAGCAAAAATTATCTGCATAAAATTGAATCTGGTATTCTTACACACTTCAGGTTACAGAAATATTGCACTGCCTTCTGTTATGATTTTGCATGAGACCATATTGCCATTTTAACATAATTTTCAGTGTGTGATTTTTGTGTTTTTCTCACCGTATGAAGCTGGTCTTGCCGGTTGAGTACTGTCCCACGAGTAAGACCATGGGCTTGTTGTCGAAGTCTGCATCTTCTAAAGCTGGAGAGTGGAACTCGTGAAACTTGTAGCTCTCCTCCAGGGGCAGGAGTTTAGTTTTGTAGAGTTTCTTCAGTCCATCACTGACAGTCTGAAAAACTTCTGGCTCCTTCTTCCTCCTGTCGTCTGTCCCAAGCCAGCTGAACATTGTTATTACGAGCTTGTTGTTGGGGTATTAATGCCAGTAATATGTGCAACTTGTAAAAAGATGCTTAAAAGAATGAAAAAAGTGAAGCTGGAGAAGTATTCCTTACATATGAGAGAAAAAAAATCACTTTATGACTCTATAAATACAAAATTTAGACTGCTGAATGCACTAGGTTGTCACTTATAAAGGTTTTGAAAGGAAAAAAAATGTAAAATATCTTCATTGACTGCTGGTATTTATAATACTAGGGTTCTGCCTGAAACTATTTTTAAGTACTACCCTAGCAATGAGTAACAGTTTTCAAAATATTTCTGACTTTTGACTAAATTTTAAACCCAACCTTCTCATTACTGAGTCCATTGGTCCCTTTAAGTCCAGGCCACTCGAGCTCCTTGGCCAAAATAACAGAAAATATAGTATTTATTTTTTGTTTACTTGTCTATTTCTGTAAACAAAAGCTGCCTCCAAAAACCTAAATCATGCAGCTCATGCCCAACATCACGTTACTGTTGTTCAATCCCGTCCAACGGTTCCCAAATATGATGCACCGAGCTGCTGTCAAAGAGCAACCGCCGTTATTGTCTCTGTCTCCGGCTCCTCTGTCCTCAAAACGCCGCAGACCTCACACCAGCTCCGGACCGGGAGAAATGGTTTCTCTCGTCTTCGTGTCAAAAATAACGAGCAGCCTGTTCAGATAACTCTACGGGTTATTTTCTGTCACAGCTCAGCGCTGAATGTAGCAGCAGCTGATGGTCCGCAGCTCAATTTAAATGCCGAGTCGAAGGAAACCCGAGCCCGGCGGAAGTGCCCCGACGCTGGAAGCCCGACCCTCCGCGGTCCCGCCCAGTGATGCTGGAGCTGAAGCCGGGAAGGAGGACGCCATGATGGATGAGGAGGGATGGAGCTGCCGTTAGTCGACACTGCGCCATCTAAAGGAACATTTTACTCCTCTGAGAGAGTACAATCATCTATAAAAGATCAAAATAACAAACTTTTATCGTATAAATTTAAATAATAAATTAATGTCCGTTAATTCTCTGTCGATCATCTTCAACTGAAACAAGTTGGACGGTAAAATATCATCCACTCCAAGTCTATGACATTACGAGTCACCAAAACAAGTTTAGTAATTCAGTTGTAGGAAGCTCTAAAATGGCAAAAAAAAAAAAAAAAAAATTATACTTCAGCTCTGGTATTCCTAACTCACTTTTAATTTTTTTTTTCTTAAAAAAAAAGAAAAAAAGAAACTACGTCATCCATCTGCCGGTTTAGAAAATATAAACACTGGCTTTGAGATAGGAAATTCCCTATTGATTGTAATGTATTATAAAAAGCAGAAATTTTGAGGTAACAAATTGCTAATAATGAGTTTATAATAACAATAATGATAATAAGTTCTACATATAAGTGCTTTTTATTATTATTATTATTATTATTATTATTATTATTATTATTTTATTCTGTCTATTTGTTACAAAGGCTAGTTGATTGTGTTCTTCTTTTATTCTCTTTTTTTTATTGTATATTTGTATATACTTATTTATTCTCATCTCTACGATTGGGCTTGCTCCGGGACCAGGGTAACCTAATTTTGTCCCACCCATGTTTTACATGTGTTGAATGACAAATACATTCCTTGAATCCTTGAATCCTTTAATCCTTTTCAGGACACCCAAGGTCACTTTACACAAAATTAAACAAAGAGTTGAAATACAGAAAGCAAAAGATGTGCAATAATAACCCTGCTACAAGAACCAGCATGCACCAGCATAGAAATCATGCTGGTCAATGCTGGTTTTTGTTGCAGGGAAAATAATGACAATAAAATCACAGCCAGTAGATTTGAGTGCAAACACAGACGTGTTTAACTAGGGGTAACAGGGGCTTGCTTAAAAGATGAGTCTTCAGTCTATTTGCCAAAACAGTCAGGGTTGGGCACTGGCGCAGTTCTAGGGGAATTAAGTTGAAATTATGCAATTCATGTGCTCCAGTTGGTATTGTAGTTACTGCTTTCCCTCATCCCAATCCCTTAGGTTTTGCTTGGTAAGGTTTCTTCTTTTTTACTATCTCATAATCTCAACTTTTTGGCTAATCATTATGATTTTTATCTCATGTTGACTTTGCATCTTTAGTTTTACTTTTTTCCTCAACGTATGACTTCATATGGGCATAAAAGTCTCAACAAAGCCGAGTTTGTCTTTTTTTTTTTTTTAACTGGCAGAAATTGGCTTCCATATGTATTTTGCATCAAGACTGACTCTAAACAGTGGACTCTTTGTCCAGCCTGTAGCTTCACGAGCTTCACTGCAAATTGAACACTGCAAAAAAGAAGTAATGATAGCTTTTCTTTGTAAAATGTTCACTTTATTATTCATTCTGAATATACAGTAATTCTGTCTTGCAACATACATTTTTCGTAAAACTTCATGCACAGCATCAATCTTGAGATCACATTGCAAACACCTGAGTTACATAAACTGAAATCAAATATAGAGTTATAAAATTCTCCTTTACTGTGGCTCTGGAAGCTTTGCAGTAATTCAATGCCAGAAAATTCCTGCGGCACAATACCAGTAAATGTGTGTTGATAAAGTATTTCCTTCATATAACAGTAGCATAAATGATGAGCCAACTAAAACAAAGTGAATAACAAAACAGACTACATGGAATGAGGAACAGCAATGTAGTGAGGTGAATCTTCAAAGAAACATGGTAATACTTTTTTTATGAGTTATTATAAGTTAGTTTTGATGTATACAGAAGGGACAGCAGCAAATTGTGCAGTGAAAGAACTTCATAAAAAAATCCTTACTCGACACCGGACTAAGAAATGAAAACATGATCCTGGCATAAAAAGCAAATCTGAAAGCTGCACTGTTTACAACCTCTAAAATGTTTTCACTGCATTTGAAAACATCAACCTCTAAGAAACAAGTATATTCAATAGCTTTAATTTTTATGATATATTCGGAAATAGATTTGTAATGAAGCGAATGCCCATGTAATTGACGCAATCCAACAATTTCAACCTTGATATCATTTTTGACTCCCATCTCACTCTGACAAATCACATCACCAAATTCACCTTCTTCTGCCTGAAAAATATCGCTTATCTACTTGAACTTGTCCACTTATCCACTTTCAGATCCCTCACTAAAACCTACCTCTACCCAACTGTTCCTAAAGTTGAATTGCTTTTAAATATATCCTATGGTTTTCATTATTTGTGTTTTTATTACAGTACTTTGTTTTTACCCTAGAGCGTCTTTGAGTGTCTGGAAAAACACTTTATAAACAAAACGTCCTGTTATTATTATTTATCTTTACTGCTGTTACACTGAGCTTGGAAAAAAGATGCAAACAAAGAAAACACAAAGTTTGACTTCCAAGATTGAATACATAAATCTCAAAAGATCACAACCACAAAGATTTTTCAGTTTGTGTTGGAAACAATTCTAAAACAAAGATCCAGGTAAGCAAAAAAAAAAAAGATTACTTCAGTTTAACCGGTAAGAGTTCTTTTCAATTTGACTTCATTTAATTTTCTCCTGTGAAGATAATTTCCTCCAGATGTGATCACAGTTTGATTACTTCGCAAGTATTCACACTAGGGATTGACCGATACGGATTTTTCAGGCGAGATGCAGATTTTTTTTTTTCCATCACCCTTAGCTGATGACTGATACAGGTTACAGATTTTTTTTATGTTTGGAGCTGATACTGCTTTTGCTCCATTGATTAACATCTTAAAAATGACACAATAATGATCAATGTTCCAGGTCTCAATTTTAACCCTGTGATGCATGAATTATGAAAGTCAGTGTCAGGATTTTTCCCTTGAGTGTTTTCAAATATTTGTAACTGAGCATCCAACATGAAACAGTGTGAAATTAATATAAATATGACTTATTTTTTTGTTTGACCTCTTGTCTTTTCCCTTTTTTTTTTTTGATAATTTCATGAATAATCTTTTTAATGCTTTGTGAAACATTTTAACTCATCCATTTTAACACTTAATAATTTATGGTTTATAAGATTTTTCACCCTTGAATGTTTGTCTATAACTTTTTTTAGAATATATATCTGTATGGAAAAAAAAAATTGAAAACATTTTTTCAGGCCCTAAGAAGAGTAAAAATATCCTGACACAGGGTAATATGAATTTCCACCACATGAACCATTGAATTTAGGAGTGAATAACTTTTAAATAGGTGTCCACTGTAGTGACCACTATGCACCACTGGGTTAAAATAAGGAACATTTATTGAACTATATTTGATACGAAAATAAGATGGAAAAGGCATGGCCTGTGCATGGACTTCAGCGTTTCCTAGCAACACAGAGCTGCAGGTGAATGCCTGTCTGTAAATCATGTTGGGGCAAAATAAATCAGCAAATCCCCCCATGCAAGTGAAAAATGCAAAAATTGTCTGGCCAATATATCGGTCAATCCTTAATTCGCACTAATCTGGGTGGTTTGATAGGTTCATAAGCCACAACTCACTATAAAATAAGGACAAAAACAAAATTATAGTAAAGCAGCAATGTTCACAGGAGAAAAAAATCCTTGAGTATAAAATGCTTCATATGAGTTGAGTTAAGTATATTATTTATCACTAAAAATTATCTTAAATAGAATACTTCCATGATCTTAGAGTGTGGTGTAAGAGCAGAAAAATAATAATTTGTGGGGCAAATATGTAATGAGTATCATCTAAGGATCCATGGAGAATACCAGGTCCCATTTGCTCAAAGGATCATCTGACTTTTCCTCTCTCTCGCTTATCTCTCTCAGAGCTTCTGCCTTTTCCTCTGACCCTTGTCTGACAAACACATTTTCCAGCTTCAGCCCACCCTTCGTCACATACGCCCCCACGTTCTCACTCTCCTCCTCTCCCTGCATCAACTCGTCTTCCTTTTTGAACTCCGTTCCCATTTCCGGCAGCACAAGTTTCCCGGTCTGAGGATCCCAATTTATGCAAATAGATCCCTCTTCTTCCTCATCTGCCTCTAAATCTCGTGGCTCAGCCCGACTCAGAACGCCATAGTCATCAGAAAAGTAACTTGATTGGTCGGATTGGGAAGTAGACGTGGTAGTTACGTTCTGAGAGGCATAAGCAGAAAGGAGGGGTGCTCTCTCGTTTCTGCTTTCCATCTCTGCCTCTATTCCACTAAAGAGGCCTGTTTGTGGATTTTTGTCTACAAACAAACCTAAAAACTCTCTGTCTTCCTCTGTTTTTGGAAGCATAAATGATGGCGCCTGAATCTTGTGCAGCAAAGATGAACATGCCTGTGTGCTCACCTCTCTCTGTGCAAGTATCGACATCGGTGCTTCTGAAAATGTCCTGGTGGACTTTTCCTGAGGAGGGAAAGCGTCTGCAGAACGACCATTATCAACTCTCCACTCTTTCCTCTCATTATTTCCATCACGCCGTCTTTCTCTTTCTCCCCCGTCGTCTCTGGTGCGAGTTTCTGAAGCTTCGCAGACGAAACCATAATCCAGGGATTCATCATCACGGGGCTCCGCGGGGCCTGGAGGTGTTTCAGACCCATGGGCAGCGTAACTTGGCGGGGGGTCCAGGATATTTTTCTGTTTCTTGTAGGATGCAGGGTCAGACACTCCGTACGCTTCTTCTAGTGGCAGCCCGACTTTGATGGGGACGATTATTGGAGCCTCAGGGTGAAACACAGGAGGAGGCGAGTGAAACGGCTGTTCATCCTAGAGTTTGAAGAAAAGTGTTGTGTTAACATTTTTGAAATAAAAAAACACAAGTTCCTTTTTTTTGCAATACATCCCAGAGGTCAAAAAGGTCAGAACTCAATTGGCGCAGACAAAAGCTGTGAACCATCCAAGCCTCTGATGCTCCACGCTTTAGAAGCCAACGTACATTTCTTATATTAAAAACATCAAAGTTTGATTTTTTTTTCTAAGTTACCCACCATCACACTCTTTTTATTTATTTATTTTTTTAGAGTTCAAGTTTCTAGCCATGTAACGTTGGTATTTGTTTTCGCTGTGGGACTCAATTAAAAGAGTTAATGTGACTAATTTAAGGCTTAGTGAAAAATTAATCACAATTATTCATACTTAAATGGCATATCAATACTGGGCAACATTACACAAAAGTAGAGGGGGGGGGGGTTCGCATTTCCTTACAGCAAATGCAGGACGTTGAAATGCTGAGCCCTATTTCAACATTTAGCACTTCCTTGCAGGAAAGGCTCAATATGGAAATGCTGAGCCACATCCCTTAATAATCATGGTTATTAACAACTAAGATTCATTTCAAACGTGAGTTGCCATTTAACCTCTTAAGACATGGCGTTCACATATGTGGACATTACATTTTTGCCTTTCACACCCACGAAATTTAATTTTTTAAACTTAAACCTGTTAACCACATTAAGAGATGCCCCCCCCCATTATCTTTTTGTGATATCAAAACTTTACACCCATTTCCTCCGAGAAAAAAAGCGTAGTTATGAACAATAACCCTTTGAAGTACAAACTAGTAGCTATCTAATAACATAAAAACATAACCTTGTGTACAAAGATCAAGTTTAGTTTACTTATTAGGTCTTACTGATCCTAAATAGCAATGAGAAATGAAAAATGCGCACTAGACTAATGCTCAGGTCTTAAGAGGCTGAAGAAAATTACTACATTTCAAGCTGGCAATATTTTGAAAAAACTCCAAAGTGAGGGTTTTTTTTATCAGTCTGTTAAAATAACTACTATGATGACTGAATACACTTTGAAAAATAACATTTACTAATGCCGGGATTTTGCTCTTACTTCTATTAATCAGCTACCTTGATACTGTTTGTCAGGCTGAAGGGACTCAGTCAGAGCTCTGGTTTTACTTTGGAGATTCCTCTTTTCCCTTTGTTCACTTTGTAGCTCAGAGTTCTCTTTTTCTGGTCTTTTTTCAGAATTTTGTTTACATCTGTGGTTTTTCCATTGTTCCCTATCTGTAAAATCTGAAGCTTCAGTATTTTAGTTGGCTGCTGTAGAATGCAGATTTTTTTTTATCCTATATACTTTTTCTGTAATTATTGGATAGACATTAACACACTAAAATTCCAGCCCCTTTTTTGTATCACAGTTTTCCATTAATGTGACACCAAGTGAAATATATAAAGGGCTGTGAAGAATGTATAGCACGTATTTGCAGCCCCTGAACTGGAACACAGCTTTAGTTATCTTGACATTTACGCCCCAGTTAGTCAGACTTCTTGGCTGGTGTAAAAAACAATCCCACACATTGGTAGTCCCAAGTTTTAGTTTGACCTGCTTAAGTTCACGCAACATTTTAAAACATGAGCAGTCAGTTAAGTTCGTGATTAGATCAGGTACAGTAGATTCTTATTCATTAAGTATTCATTTCATCTTGAAAGCACTGAAGTTGCACGTGTTGGAATGTATATGGGTCAATGACAAAAAGAGGGTCTAAAAACGTATTTTTAAAAAGTTCTTTGAAAATGGATAAAAAACATATTTCTGAGAGAAGAATTATGTTTTCTAGCAGATTTCAGTAGTTGACCAACATTTCAAAGATTTTAGGTTCATTATTTTTTAGTATTTTTAATTTGAGCACCCAAAAATGTCAGGTGGCGCAGCCAAATATATGAAAATATATTTATATGTTCCTGTTATTTTTTCTGAGTGAAATTATTGGCAATTATCTCTCAAGTGTCTGTAGTGACTCATACTTTTTCATTTTGTGTTTCATTTCTTTTATTTGTGAATAAGATAAATAATTTGATGTTAAAATAACATTTCACATTATTACATTGGTTGTTCCACCTGACATGGAAATTGTTCCAGTCACCAATGAAGTGAAAAAACCTTTTTTATCAGTATTTCAGAGAAATCTACAAA